>JASJET010000102.1:6345000-6537500 GCA_034092305.1 Diaprepes abbreviatus
AGGCTGCGATATTGGCACTGAAGTCGAGTGTCGTGACTTCGCGACTGGTGCCTGAGTGTAAGGATGTACTAAATTTTATGATAAGGAAAGACTACACAGTCGGACTCGTATGGGTCCCGGCTCACTCGGGCATATGCGGGAATGAGGAAGCAGACTGTCTGGCAAAATTGGGTTCGGCGACCGAACCGTATGGACCCCAACCAATATTACCTGTCCCAATTGCTATTGGCAAAAGGGAATTAAAATCTTTGCTAGAAAGCAAATTTATTGAATCATGGAGGGGAGCTCCGGGAATGAGGTGTGCTAAGGAACATATAACTGGGCCTAGCGCACGGCGTACTAAGGAGCTTCTCTCCTTGGGAAGGAAAGAGCTGCGAATTGTGGTGGGATTGTTGACAGGACATTGTCACCTCAGGGGCCATCTTCATAGAATCGGTGTCGAAGGCGACCCGACATGCAGATGGTGTTTGGAGGAGGATCAAACTGTTGACCATGTTCTCAGAGAGTGGCCAACACTTCACGGACTGAGATAGAGATATTTCGGAGATCCAGTTTTGTTACCGGAAGCAGTTAGACAAGTTCAACTAACGAGGCTGCTTGGATTCGCAAAGGCGATGGGCTTCGAATAACCTGCAGATATGGTGGGATGTAAACGGCCCAATGGAGGCCTAGACATCGATGATCTAGTATCACCACTCCGTTTTTCATTAATTCATTCATTCATTCAAGACAAAATGATGTCGCAAATAACTTGAAAACCCATAGATCCACTGCATGTAGAATTATTAAAAAATTTGCCAGTTCTAGAGAGTCGAGAGTTGCAACAATCCCTGGCAGGCCCAGAAAACAACTCAAAGAATGGCTCGACTTTTGATATGTCTTTCGAAACAAAATTCTTATTTGCTCCCATTTACAGCTCCGCAGTTGTCAGGAAAGAAGTCCAGATGTGAGTGTAGGAAATGGATCTTTAGAGACATATTGCAACCCTTTTTTGATACGATGACAGCATATTTTCAACAACAGTAACGTAATTGTCAGCTTTTTTATTTCCGAAGAAATTAATGACCACTAGGCGAAAGTTATTCCAAAAACATTTTTCAATATCTGATAGACTGCTGTCAAAATGTTTGTCTTTCAGAATATTTCAAATATGTGGCCCAACAAAAATACCGTTTTTTATTTTTGCTTCACTTAGCCTTGGGAATTTCTGACGCAGGTACTGAAAATCTGGCCCATCTGTATTCAGTGCCTTAACCTAGCTCTAATGATCAGTCATCGTGACTCCCTTTGATTATTTCTTGTGGGAATATTTAAAAACTAAAGTATACTTGACCCAATTTAGAAGTCTTAAATGTTCGAATACGCCAAGAAGTACGAAACATTGACAATGTTCAAAAAGAATTTATTCATCCACTTGGCTATTACCAGATTGTTAATGAGGCCCAGTTTGAACAATTATTTAGATGGCACCAAAATTATTTTTTTATATTTGAAAATTTTACAGATAATTTCCTTATGTAACCAACATAGATATTTACCTTGTATGTAAAAAAATGTGTCCATTCTGATTTTGAAATAAAAAATTGGAAAAAAAAACATATCGATGACGTCATAGCTCCTTCCTGAGCCTCCCTGTATATTTCGGTATCACGCAAAAAAAAAACCGGTAAATTAAAGGTAAAATTCGACGGGGCATTTTTCCAAAGAAGTACCCATTTAGTTTATATTGAAAAGATCCGTTACTTTACGAAAGCACTGTATAAGAAAAACTGCGTTTTTCCTTGTAAATAGTAAAATTAGAAATAGTATTATGTTCAAATTTCAGATCAGTGTGCAACAGAACCTTTCCAAACACACTTACGTCTCAATTAACTGGTTTATTTGCAATGATCTATTAATTGTAAAGCAACTGAGCAGCAAGCTTGAAAATTACTGACATTTCGCATTTTTCAAAATGCATTTCCTATTCGAACTTATTAAAAATAATTCTGTTTTTACTACAATTATTATATCTAAATAACAGACTAGTCCATTCTCGGTGGCCATTTTACGCTGGTGTAACTGAATAACGATACAGATATAATGCAAAATATCAGTCATCCGACAACGAAGCAAGAAATGATTATTGGGTGTTATACGCCCACATAGTTTGCTGGAGAGAAATGAAATAAGACAATAAACCAAAATCAATTATTATTGGAGCGAAAGGTATAACTGTAGCGGTATAATATTTTTTTTGGTACCTACCTTATTTTCTGATTTTGTTTACATTATTAATACAGTTAGCAGTGATAGTTCTAATTTTTAAGAAATTTAATGAAAGTCCTTATATAAGAATAATCGGGGTCGAATCGGATCAATTGATCACCGGTGAAGCTAAACGTAAATTAACTTCTGTGAAACAAAACAGAAAAATGAGCGATGAAAAATTTGATTGTAGAAGAAAAGGCCTTTATTTACGCATAGAACAACTAGGAACTAATAAATATTATTTGAATTTTTCATATTAAAACAGCCAAGAACCATTATAATGGCACGGTGCAAGTTTCCATTGACCGATTCCGTTCAAAATAATGCAGTGAAAATAGTCAAAAAAAATAAAATACTTTCTCCGTGAAATATACTATTCTAGAACCCACAAAAGTGTACACCTATTTTGCCATTTTGCGAAAAAATCATCTTCAAGGATGTTATCGAGGTTTTAAAATTGAGTTTAGAGCTTTTGCAGTGAAAAAAATTAACAAAATTATCCGCCGTTTTTCGAAAAAAAAAAACTAACGCAATTTTCTCAAAAACTACATTTTTTTTCGAGGGTTGCTTATTATATGTTTCTTCAATTACAATTGTTTTCATGGGTGCTAAAATGCAGGGGGAGACACAATACATTTTTTTCTTTTTTCAATGACCGACTCTATTTCAAATCTTACAATGAGATTTTTTCAAAAAAAAAAAAGCTTTCTCCGTGAAGCATGCCATTATAAAAATAAAAAAGTGTAAACGTTTTTATTTTTCGAAAAAAAAAAAACAATTTCTATGATGTTACTGAGATTTTAAAGTTAAGATTAGTGTTTTTGCAGTAAAGGAAAAAACAGCCACCGCTCTATTCGAAATTTTATATTTTTATGACTTCCAGAAAAAAAAATTGAAAGCAGAAAAATTTTCAAAATTAACAGAATGCCGGCCGTTTATCGAAACAGAATCAAGAAATTTTTTTACAGTTACCTGTTATGTGCTTTATTATATAATTATCGTTTTTGTAATTCTTTTATATATTTCATTTACCAGAAAAAGTGTACTATTATCAAAAAGTAGAATAATATGAGCAAATATTTGCAAATAGCAACTTGTTTAGGAAGTTGATTTATTATACAATTTCAACATGCATTCAAGAGATGGGACGTGACGCTCGGGATGATTCCTGTATTACGAACACCTGCACAGACTTGATTCAATACTCATAATAAGTTTATTTTACAGGTCGACATGTCAAATACGCTACTATGTTACAGTGATTAGATTGTCTCCCAGGACATTTTTTTCGCCACGAACAGAATGAACTTTTTCGTGAGTCACTCATGCTGTATACATAAATTTGTAAACTATCCTATATAAAATACAGTATTTACCAAGACAGATTCCCTAATCACTGTAACATAGTAGTGTATTCGACAAGTTGCTACTTGTCAATATTTCCTCATATTATTCTACTTTTTTGATAACACTGGACAACAGCCAAAATGTATCTAAAATAAAATTGACTAAATCTTACCATTTTTGGTTTGCTAAAACTGAAACTAAACTTATCTTTTTAATATTGGTCTAAGTTTAAGAGATATGTGATGTCATGTCTCCCAATATTAACAATATAACCGTCAGAATGCACGTGGTATTGTTATAACAATAGAGGGGTGCTACGTTGCCAAACATACGTTTTTACCAAGTTAAGGGAATTTTGTACGACTTGACAACACCGCGTAGGAATCAGATATAAACTCCTCATACACGAACTCTCAATCCCCCAGGGTTTAACATATGGGAAATAGCCATTTAAACCCATGCAAATGGACTTTTGTTTGCTTGTACTGAACAGCTCCTGTATACAAACAAATGACAAACGCCATTATTGCGAATATTATGGAATTGAATAGAAGATTCTCGAATATTATCTAAAAATGTAGAAGTCGTATTTGGGTACATAAGCAGCTACAAAGCGGAGAGATTAGTCAGTCGAAGTTAGTGAGTAGAATGGAATAGTTGTAAGATGTCTCGAAAGTGTGTAAAGAATCCAGATCACTTCTGTTATGTTTGTGGTGAGGTGACTTGTGTCTTAGAAGCGATCTATTACCCCATTGATAAAAAAGGTATATCAGCTTTATTTCGGTTGTAACATTGGGAATCAAGACAAACAGTGGGTGTCACATATCTGCTGTAATGCATGCGCTTTAAGTCTGAGAAACTGGTTAAATAGTAAAAAACGATCTATGCGGTTTGCCGTCTCAATGATCTGGATTGGGCAAGGCACAGGTATATCCAAGAAGAAAAAGTCGGTTATCAAATCCCCATATATCATCTGCCATGAGACTTGGGCCTCATAATGACGAACTTTCTATTCCAGAACCCTCAGAAACATTCACTTACGAATCAGATAATAAAGATACAACGATTTCTCAAGAAGAAGATATGCCATCAACATCAAGAGATCCTGATTTCACATCCAGCACACAAAATAACCCAATCAGAATTAAACGATTTTGTGGGAGACTTAGAACTTCCAAAAAGTAAACCAGAGTTACTAGGATCAAGATTGCAGCAGTGGAATTTATTAGAAGATGATATTTCAGGATGTGTTTTTCGTAAACGCCATAAAGGCCTAGCACCATTTTTTAACAGAGCAAAGAACTTGATTTTCTGCAATAACATTAGTGGTTTATTGGCAGCTTTAAATATAAACTACAAATCAGAGGAATAGAGATTGTTTATAGACTGTTCAATGTTGAGTTTAAAAGTAGTACTATTGCATAGGAAAATATTTTACCGTCCATTTCTGTTGTTCACATGAAAGAATCATACGACAATATGAAGAACCTATTGACAAGTATAAAATGCGATGAGCACCAATGGCAGATCTGTGGCGACTTAAAGATGATTGCACTTTTACTTGGGTTGCAGCTAGGCTAAACCAAATTTTGCTGGTCCCCTCGACAATCATTAGAGCTAGGTGAAAAGAATGTACAACATATGCGATTGGTAGACCCCGAAAAGATTTTGTTGCCACCCCTTCATATCAAATTGGGCCTAATGAAAAACTTTGTTAAGGCACTAAATATAGATGGGCCAGCTTTTCAGTACCTGCATCAGAAATTTTCAAGGCTAAGTGAAGCAAAAATTAAAGAAGGTGTTTTTGTTGGGTCACAGATTCGAAATATTCTGAACGACAAACATTTTGGAAGCATTCTATCCAATATTGAAAATAATGCTTGAAATGACTTTCGCCTCGTGGTCATCAATTTCTTCGGAAATAAAAAAGCTGAGAATTACGTTACTTTTGTTGAAAATATGCTGTCATTGTATCAAAAAATGGGTTGCATATGTCTTTAAAGATCCATTTCCTACACTCACATCTTGACTTTTTTCCTGACAACTGCAGAGCTGTAAGTGATGCGCACGGCGAACGTTTCCATTAGGATCTATCAACAATGGAGAAAAGGTACCAGGGAAAGTGGAATGCTTCTATGCTTGCGTCCGACTACTGTTGGACTTTTGTTAAAAATGCTCCAGAAACAATTCACAAAAGAAAATCAATCAATCAGGATATTTATTGTCTCTACAAGTGTAAAAGTATGTATTTTTTATTATTTTGTTAAAAATAAAATAAAAAACTTGTTCTTGAAAATTGCAACTAAGTTTTTAATTTCATTGTCATTTTTGTGTTCAGCACCCCAAAATTAACAAAAAAATGCCCTTTTCATACAAGATACAACAAATAAATTAAAATTTGTTTCGTAGTGAAATCGCAAGAAACCTATTTGGTAAATAAAATATATAAAAAATTGCAAAAATGATAATTATATAATCAAGGCGAGAAACGGTTGCCATTTTTACTCCTTTTCCAGACTTGTTAGTACAAGCCTTAAAAAGTAGTAAAAATAAAAAGCATATTAACAAAAATGTCTAATTAAATTGTTTTCAAAACTCCACAAACTTTCTGGTATAAATATTATTCGCCACAGCTATTGTAAAGATCATTGAACTCGTTGCAGTTTTGTCATGCTTACCTCCAAGCATAAATAGTAAAAGACCGAAAGTAATCCCTACCGTACCTTTTTATACCAGACAATGATCTCAAATACTCTTACAATTGTGTTGATATTCAATAAAAAAGGCAACAAAAGTTATCGAATTCGTGGATGGGTCGTCAAAATCGTTAAATAGGATATTTAAAAATCGTGCACTAACTAGCAACTAATAACTGAAAGGAAAAGAAAGGTGATCATTTTTGCGAAGAAGATATTGAATTTAGATATTTCTATTGTTATTTTTGAATTGATTTACGTATAAGCAATCAACAAAAAAGAGAGATTTTTTATGATTTCGTTAACAATTCTGGTCTGACAGCAAATCCTTGAACGGTAGTGTATCTATCTACTAATTCAAGCAATATGTAATAAAATAATTCCGCATCAAAAGTAGTAGGACTGACTTTGGTTGTTTTACTAAATACTACATACTTGAACAATATAAGAAATTTAAAAGGTGCAGAAACATTTAAAACCCTCAACATTCCCCTTTTCTATAGTTGTAGGGTTTATAACCGCTGTGCGTACGTTATAAAGTTTCCACAATGATTTAATCTAAGCTACAAATACCAGTTAGTAATTAATGTTAATATCTAAATTAAAAAGCGTTATTTTCTCAAACTTGGACCTAAATTAGATTATTTTATTATAGTAACATATAAGTTATGCATGCAAAACAACTAAAATTAAACGAACAAATTAACACAAAAGTTGCAAAAATTCAATTTATCTTTAAAAAAAAATTGAGAAAAATGTAGATACTTGCATTTGTTCAATTTTACACCTGATTTACTAGGATTTTAACGTATTTGAAAACGAAATAAAATACTGAAAATAAATTGCATCGTGCAAACCTTTTGTTTAAAAAGCTTCACAAAACACACACTAACATACATACACACAGAGTTAGATAAAGACCTGTGCAATGATGTTCGCCACTTTGTCCCTATCCATCTGTGTTGTAACCCTCTTATTTTTGAGATGGTGCGGTGTGTCACGTCGGTGCAATCTCGATTGTTTTCCATCATCCCTAGGAAACGCATTGGGGTCTTCTGAACGAACAAAACCAACTCGTCGTTCGAAGTACTCCTAAGAAAGAACCAAGACACCAAAGCGTAAGTGGACGTGCAAAGTAAAAGAACACATTCTAAAAATAACAGTAGTTGCATTTTACATTTTTCAAGTTCGGATAAGATAAATATATTTCTATTTAAACCAGTCATCGTATTTTGAATTCTTCCTAAATAAAAAAAAAACTGCATTTTTATCAAAACCACTTTCGGCATACCGATTTCGAAACAAATATATTTTTATTGTCTTATAGATTTAACAAAAGAAGTTTATATTTATATATATATATATATATATATATATATATATATATATATATATATATATATATATATATATATATATATATATATATAATGCTTTGACATACGTATAAAGTCCAATATATTCGTCTAGAATTTTAAATAGAATGCATTAAATATATCATGAAAAATAGTATGTTTCTTCTAAAGTAATGAACTTTGTGGTTTGTGGTTTGATGGTTAAATCTGTATCAAGAAAAAAACGATTATAGATGCGATATGTCAAGAGTGGAACTACTGTCGTCTTTAAAATCTATTCCTGTGAAAAAGTGTTATCTTTTGAAAATCTGCAATGCCTTATATCGTCGTTCGAAAATCAACATACCTTTTTATGTTCTAATTTTATTAGCACACTAAACGACGAGTTAATTCATGCATATAAAAAAGTCAATTAAATATAATTTATATATAGGGTGTGAAAACTATGGTCTAATAATTCTTTGTGAACATATTATTAAGATCTTGACCCAGAAGTCAAATTTGTGGATTATTCCAATGTCAACTTAGAAATTGTAGGTTGGGATATATGGTCACGTTACCTTTAGCGGCCATCTGAAAGTGAGAAAAGCGTATCGAATATATCGAGATAAAAGAAGAATATGTAATTTTAATCATGTATTTCGCCTACTTTGTTCAATATGCATGGTGTAACCGAATTTATAACCTTTAATAGTCTTTCCGTCATTTCATGTAAAGTATGATGCTTTTGAAAATCATGGTTCTTGGGTTTAGAACGTGTCAAATTGGAATTATTATCCGACGTTTCGCCCACGGTTTCACGAGGCATCTTCAGGGATCTTTTCTCCACGAGATGAGAACACTGAATGTGTTGTAATTTCGTGGAGTAAAGATCCCTGAGGATGCTTTGTGCAATCGTGGGTGAAACGTCGGATAATTTAAATATGACACGGTCTAAATCCAAGAACCATGATTTTCAATTGGTCAAAGCCGTAAAAGCTTTCGTTCTTTATATGTTCATAAATTTGATCTTTTAAATTGCTCCAGTAAAGGACTTGGATCAGGTGATTCCGCGGGCTATTCTTATTCGTCCCTTTTTTAGTACGGGCAACATAATGAAATGAAGTTCCTAGTTGATTCCTCAATAAATCCAAATAATGATCTGCATTCAAATTGCTTTTAATATCAAGGTCAAATCTAAGGTTTTAACATTGTAGCCTCCTCTTAGCAAAGTCTTGTTCTGTAATAACCACTTTCTAAGAAGTATTTGATTAAATGAATCATACAATATTTAAACAATGCATTGGGGGGCTACCTTGAACATTAACATGCCACCAATCTTAACGTAACATCAAAAATAGAGAGTTTAATTTTAAATTTCCATGATGACCTTCAAATTACCTATAATTTTATTTTTGAGTCAAGATCACAATCAGATACCTTGAAACTTGAAACATTGTCTTTGAAAACACTGCTTCGAAGAGTTATTAGAATGTTTCTATACTTTTGACCGACCTTGTATATATAAACTGGACCAGGCTAAAAAACATTACATATGAGTATATGAGTAAACAATTAAAAAATAAACAACTTTTTCTTTCACATGTTTCTAAATTTTAAGAAATAATGCCATTTTTCCTGATTTTTTGAAAAAATTGCAATTTAACAGTTATAAAGTCACTTACTTGATTACTCATATGCATGCCATTTGGCATTACTTTTTAAGCAAAAATTAACCTAAATATTAAAATTTATCTAAACTAATTATATTATGTATTATTGGAAAGTCCCTACAGGGTAGTTTTCAAGAATAATGTGAAATAGAATAAAATTTCTATTTCACGAGTCTGCTAGCCCTACGGGTTAAAATGTATAATTATACTCCATTTCCATTTTCGTCTCTAAATAAGACTTAAAAACTATGTTTAAGCATTTGATAATTGCATGCAATGTCTTTCACCTTACGACAAACCTTATTCTTATTTAAAATGCAAATAACAGGTTGCTGACTTAAGTACAAGCAATCTGAATGGTGAATTATTTGTAAATATATTTAATGAACATGCAAGAGCTTCATTAAGATCGGTTAAAATTCACGGTTTGTACTTAATTCGATAATTTTTAGTTGATTATTTTCTATTTGCTGTTGTTACTTTCCCAGGATTAATTCTTTTTTACTTCTTGAACGTTTTATGTTAATTACCCTTATTTATTCATTTAATTAAATTGTATCTTAATAATATTTTACAAAAAAGATAATTAAATTTGGAATAATTAATAAATCTATTTTAGACTTAAAACAGAAGCCTTAATAAATGAAACGTGGGATTTAGAGTACGGAATAAAGGAATTACTATTAAATCTTTTAATAAAACAAGGAATGCTGCGCGAACGAACATGGGCGCTCATAGATAGCTTTCAAGGGGAGAAAAGGGACAATTCAGATTATATTTAAGTCTTTTGCACTTTTGCGACAGAATAAAAAAGGATAATACTCGAGAGAAAATTCTTAGATGTCAAAAATCTAAAACAAAAAATTCAACTAATATAATTAAATAAATAAAAAAGTAGTGATACTTGATTTAGCTGCAAGTCATTCGAGGCCGATCACCTCTGCGAATACAAGGAGCCTTATTAACTGGATTTGCCCGATGGCTTCAGGTGTAACTCAGAAGTATCTTTGCCTCAGTTCGTTGAGTACTGGGTACTCTCTGAGGACATGGTCAATAGATCGTCCTTCCCTAGATACCATTTGCACACCAAGTCATCCATGATGCCACTCTTATGAAAATAACCTTACAGGTGATAATGTGCTGTCAGTAATCTCACCAAGATTGGCAGTTCTTTCCTTTACAGAGAGTGAAGCTCCCTAATAACTCGCACATTATGTCCAGTTAAATGTTCTTTACAACACCTTATTCCAGTGGCCTCCATGCAGGATTCAATAAACTTGTTTTCCAACAACACTTTTCATTCCCTCTTACCAATGGCAATTGAAACAGCTAGAATTGGTTGAGGGGCCTCCCTGCAGGATTCAATAAACGTGCTTTCCGACAACAGTTTTATTCCCTCTTACCAATGGGAACTGAAACAGCTAGAATTGATTGTTTGGCCAGCTTCCAACCCCATCTTTGCCAAATGAATTGCTTGGTCTTTCTCGTGTATACTCAAGTGACCGAGGGTCCATGCGAATCTAATTGTGTAGCCGTTTTTGTTAGACTATCCAGTACATCCTTGCACTTTGACACCAGTCGTGAAGCTATATTATAATTCGGTGCCAATATTATAGCCCTACTATCTGAGCATATGTTTTATTGTTTTATTCCTGTTTATGTTTTCTCACAAAGATTGCCACAATGCAAAACAATAAATATCTGCTTGAAAAACCGTCGAGATCTTTCTGTAAAGTAACAGGATCCATTTCTCGGAAGAATTTGCTCTTTCTAATCATTGTCTCTGTTTGGCCAGTTTTCATGAGAGTAGTAGAGTAGGGAATTATGCGCATGTCTAGATTCGAGATGACCTTGGCAAATAAGACGATAAATAGCCTTCAAGACCTTGTTGTCTACGTATAAGTGTGGAAAGAAGGTAGATTCATTAGGGCCTCCAGTGTCCCAGTGGGTTCAGCCCTCATTGCATTCATTATTCCCACAAAAGTCATTCTTTGGACTACGTCAAGTTGAAGACGATGTCTGCGCTTTATTGCACTAGGCCACAATACACTAGCATACGTAATCATACGGCGGATCACCATAATATATATCCAATACAGCATTTCACGTCAGTGCCCTTGTGTACCTAAAGGCTTGTAATAAGCCCAAAAACACATAAGGCTTTCTTGGTTTGAGCACCAATATGATCATTCCAACTTAAGACATGAGTCCAGATTACTCCCAGGTATTTCACTTTTCCATTGTATTGAATGGTTTTCCACAGCAAGGGTTATAATACTTCTCCATATCGACTGCCCCTGTTTGACAGTGCTTGAACAGTTATATTGTTAAGCTCGGCATATATTAGCTTCTGAGTCAATATTGCTCTGATCCATTCAACTACCGTCGGTTCAGAACTTTATCGTTGTAGAACATTGCAATTCTAACCGTGAAAAGTGTTGTCAAACGCCTTTTCTATGTCGATGAAGGTACCTAAAGCAAATCAGCCATTCGACAGCGCGTTTTCAACTCTTGTAGTGCCGTGTATGTCGATTTTCCTGTCTAATACTAAAAGATGTAAAAGACTGCACCAAAGAACATGAACGCTCTAACATATCTTGTAAGAAGAGAAAAGGGTCAATTCAGATAATATTTAAGTTTTTCGCTGGTTCGGGATAGAATAAAAAATCACAAAACTCGACTGAAAATTCTTGAATGTTAAAAATGTAATACGACTGATTTATGAATTAAAAATAAAATGGCCGTGAGACAAAAAAAAATTTTACGGTCGTAGAATTAGTTTAATAAACCAGCCTTTTTCTCCTTCAGGACGTTAAAGGAAAAAATACAAACAGCTTATTTCCTGTAAATCTATAACTTGGCTTATTAAACTGATTAATTAATATTGTTTTCCAGTATTTTTGAAATTATATTGATATTAATATATTAAGAAATACATTCCGCACGTGAAAATATCGATTGACGATAAGAAAAATTGACCTGAACTATTAGTTCCATAGGTTTAAATAGTTTTAAAGCTTTAAATAAATGAAAGCTTACGAGAGCAATAAATTCCTAGCGTTATTCAAGAGAGTAAATTGAAGTCACTCATCGAATTCCTCTCTTATATTACTTTAATTATGTGATAAAAACACAAACTGACAAGTCACAAACAAACGGTTTCTCTTAATTATAATTTATATATTAATCAATATAAGCTTTGAATTTCACTGCTTGTAATATGGAATTATATTCGCATAAAATAAAAAGCGATACCATCTAAAGATAATTGGAGAATAATATTTTTTGTTCTACAAAAAACAAATTATCGGCTACTTTTACCTTACAAATGATTTAAAGCAGCAATACTCGAATATTATCTAGTAATATCTGTTAGTTGTTAATTAGATACTTACACATTGTAAATAACAATAACAATATATTACAAAAAAAGGTGGCGTACCAAATAATGAATAAATTAAATTTGAGAAATTAAAAACATTTCGATAATAAACTAATTATAAAACATGATATTTGTTGGTGACTGAAATGAAAAACGAAGACAGTTTAGGGTCAGGTCATCATATAAGTCCATTGTAAAATAAATTAAATGAACAGTGCTTTTTGTGACAAATATAGAGAATGTAAATAATGAACACCATAGAGAATGTAAATAATGAACAGCATATAAAAATATATACAAAGTAAAATTAAGAAATCAGATGTCACCGGCAAGATACATATACCTAAATTTGCATCGTCCGACTAAAATAATATCGTAGTTTGCAAACCCGATTTCATATGCTAGATGATTCTAGTTTACTGTCATTCATTTAAGAAGGAAAAATATAATTTTGCCATATACCCATTTCTATTGTGAATTGTTCTCTTGTATTATTTACTTTATAACCGATGAAATTCTAATGTTTTATTCGACGAGCATGTAACGATGGATATTTCTGATAAGGAGGGAAGCTTGAAGAACGATCTGATTTGAGCATTTGATAGAGTCCAATATGACAAAATGATACAGATTATAAAGGAGATCGGAATCGATGAAAAAAGAGGTAAGGATCATATGAAACCTATATAGACAAAACAGCAATAAAAATTAAGGTTCGGACTTTTGGAAGAGATAGAAATAACAAGAGGAATAAAGCAAGAGTGCACAGGAAAATAACAAGAGGAATAAAGCAAGGGCGTATAGGGTCACCACTTAACATATATCTCAACAAGACCTCTGCAGACGCCCTAAATGAAATCGATGAAGGAATATTGCACCTATCAACGGATTAACTATAAATAACTTCTACTCTGAGGATGATACCTTCATCATTGCAAATACTGTCGTGGGCTTTCAACATCTATTAGAGAGCTTAGTAAATTCGTGTAAACAAGACGTTTTAGCACGAAGTATTAATAAGATCAAATATATGGTGGTATCAAAGCAACTTCAAGAAAACAAGAAAATTGAGATCAACTACAGGAACAGGTGAACAAGACAACATACCTAGGAACTACGACCAAAGCGATTGGGATTGGGATCACTCGTCAGAAATAAAATACCGAATTGAACGCTCAAGAGCTGTTCTTCAAAGCTTTAGCTGTATACTATCTAGTCATCATTTGGATTTAAAATTAAGAATCCGACTTCTACGTTGTTACGTATTCTCAGCTTTTCTATATGGTGTGAAATGTTGGACTCTTACATAAAACTCATTTAAGAAAACAGAGGCTTTCGAGATGTGGACGTACAGAATTATCATCAGAATAAGTTGGATAGGTCGAGTTAGCAATGAGAAAGTTTTAAGGAGATTAAACAAAGAAAAGGAAATAGTAAAAACAGTGATAATAAGGAAGCTGCAGTATTTTGATCATATTTTAAGAAATCCAGAAAAATACTGCATTCAATTAATAATGTCGGGAAAAATAGTCGGCAACATGGTGAAGGAAGACGAAGAACATCTTTGTTAAAAACTTACGTCAATGGTTTAACATAACAATAACGCCTCTGTTTAGAACAGCTGTAAACAAGTCTGTTATAGCCAATGTTTGATCAGATATGACACCCTAAGAAGAAATAATATGGAAAAAATAATTGCTATAAGTTCGCATCAATATACCTGTCGACTAGTTTGTTTACGTCTGTTGGTTAGTTCAAGTTAATTAGGTAATCTCCATCTTTACTGCATTTTTGAAATAGAATCGAGATTACTTCAATTTTCGTGTTGTCACCAAAATTTCTTGTGTCAAATCGCTGAAAATGTTGGATTAGGCCAACGGTGAATCAACTTTATCAAAAATACGAACATATGAGTGGTACAAAGTATTAAATAAAAACGGAGAGGTATTTAAAAATTTGTCTCGCTATGGTCGATCTTCAACGTTTTCGACTGACGAAAATATCAACAATGGTGTTGGAAAATCGCCAAAACAAACGCTTTGACCTACACTTATGTAACAGTATGGAAACTATAGAGCTGACATCGAATCTGAGGTCTAAATTGCTCATTACGTACCGGTCTCGTCCTGACCTCAAAAATGGGGTAAAAAATAAGAAAAATCGTTAATAAATAAGTAAGCGTACAGCAGTATTTGTTCCCTGTTCCGTCAATTCTCGTAATATATTTATTACGATGTATTGCGGCTGAATTGAATACACACATGCACTAAATAAAATCAAGCTCCAATCTCCAAATCAACATCCATTAATCAATTAATTTTGAATAAAGCTCCACTTTCTCTAACCTAAAAAAGGGTTCATTACAATAGACAGCTTTACTAATTAGGTGGTATAGAACTTTTATTAGAATTTTAGGCAATAAATCCTAAAAATATAAAATATCTCAAATCCGAATCAAGATAAAGGTTAAACAAAGATAAAATAACGTTAGTATGAGACTTATCGGGTCCACGTGGCATAAACATTGTTGTCAAATCATATACAATTGCTCGTGTGAGAGTATATAGTGAGTATATAGTTAGCGTCAAAAATTCAGGATAGAAGCAGGGAGCGTGTCGTATAAAAAAGCAGTGAATCCCGCATAATACTTTTCCCTACGATTACATCCGATGAACTACCTTAATCACGGGATTGGTTATTAGTTCCAGGCGGTTATTACAGCGACAGCTCTATTATTTTCAATTTTGGGTCACAGAAACAGGGAAGAATTTAAAAATATAATCAATGAATAGAAAGACTCGTGACATCAAAATGGAGAGTTTGAAGTTTAGACATTTATATTCCGTGGAATATATACGAAAAAAATACTGAAATATCATTTTTAAAAATTAAGCAAGTAATGGAAAATATTCTAGAAAAAACATCTTTAAAAACAGAAAAACTTAAAATTACCCAAAATTTCCTATAAAGAACGTAAAAGTTCCTCTGATTATTTATAAATACCACCACGGACACCTTCAGTCCAAAACGACAAAAACCATTAATAATTCCTGCCGGATACCAAACTTGTACACAAGAGGCCCTAATAAGAAAAATAATAAATCATATCGAAATAATGTAATAGGATCAAGAGCTATTGAGATATTTTACACTCTTCATTTTGTGTAATTATTTAAAAGGAAATACAGTGGCTAATGATTGTAACGTCGACAATCTCGATAATAAATTACCGCATTTTTTTTTCTAAAATTCCCTGTAAAGTCTCGCGGCCAAATAATTACAACGTTCCTAACAGTACCGCGACGATTTTTCACGGTTGCTGTGATTCGCATTCTGCATCTTATACACTTTAGATTCGCGGATAAGCAGCTAAAACAAAGGAAAGACGATGTAAAACAAAAGATGGATTGCGTTTCCTGGACGCCCACACCACTGCCTTAATTATTTATTGGTATAGCCCGATGACTTGAAAACGACTTCCTACTAAAAACTGTTATTCTAGAAGTTGTGGCTTAGTTACGATTGTGAAATATTGGAAGTTTATAGGGTAGTGAAGATTTAAGCTAATTTAAAATTTTTTTCAACCATAAAAATGACTGATTTTTAGTATTTGGTATATTAGTACGATTTAGTCATATTTATTCTGTTGAAAATAAATATGGATAATTTTATTAATTTTTGAGAAATTGAGAAATACGATTGCTGTCAGTGATGATGTGCTAAGGATTAAGTCATCCTGAGATATTCTGAAAAATATCTTTTTTGTCTAGATTTATTATCTTCACTTTTAAGAATATTTAAAAGGTTTCCCCATATCAAAATTCGAATTATTATCGGAGACATATAGCAATCTGAAGTGAGCGTGGGAGAGAATAAAACCGCATCTCAGGTATAGGCGGGACAGATGCAAGCAAACAAGGCAATGTAACGGGTAATGTTGAATATTTTGGGTAGCAGGGCTGTTTTTACTGCATGAACCCTTTTTGATCTTTTGAATCAGTAGATTTCAATGACGTAAGCTTCATGGAATTTGAATTGGCAAAAATTACTCAAGATATACGTAAAATAACGATACAAGCCTCAACGCTGTTATTTGGTCTATGGCATCAAAATTACACTTCAGTGATGTAAAAATTGTCAAGGGTAACACCACTGTAGGAGGTTGGGAAAATCGATTTTTTTGGTTTAGAAAACTGCTGTAAGTTCAAAACAATATCCAGCTGGTCCCATAGCGAAAAAATAATTTTAAAAGATTCATTTCTCGATTTTGCCGTAGCGCCTCAAAGCGCGCGCTGAGCCCGATGAATCTCTGACGCGGCGCGCTCTTGATAATCGCTTGATCGAGATTACTTGAACACCGTTGCATGTATCGATTTGAAATTTTGATAGTAACTTTTTCATTACTTTCCCTATGGAAGTACATAGCCTCTTTTCTATTGAATGTAAACTTTGTTTTTATAAACAATTTACTGCTTATTTCCTGGCCAAAAATCATTTCTACAAAATTCGATTAAAAAACCATATACATTTCTAAAGTCAATGGGATATAGATACTTCTTCGTCTTTGGTTCCAGGTCTTGTACTTTATCCCTCCCGTGAACGAGTTTCATAAAAAGGCAATTTTAAAGATTGGTTCTGTCGCCGCCATTTTGTACCATAATAATAATAAAAAGATTTTTTTTCACACTTCAGTATCTGTTAAATAAACTCTTTGAAAAGAAGTTTCATACTACTTTTTCCATACTTCCAAAATGAATGATCAAATTAGGCCTCTTTTTCGATCGCTACAGTGGTGTTACCCCTTAAGATTGCACTTAACTTGCAGCTAGTGTATTCAATGACAGACATACTAGTGTGTTCCGTATGATGGAAGTGTTAAATCTTATAATTGAACCAAAACTTAGATGAACAGAGCGATAGCCAACTTGAGAGTCCAGAAAGAACTAAAGAGAGCAGAGAGTTAAAAAAGGCAAATCAAAGAAAGTCAAAAGACATCGTAGCATCTGCGGAACACCTTACGTATGGCCCAGGAATCGCCGATTGAGGATAATATAATAAAATATTTGATTTTAAGACACTGACGCGGACGTTTTTTTTTGCTTTCACACTTTTTTCGGGACTACTTTTTTCAAACCGTTGGACAAAATATCTCGAGAACCACTCACTCGATTTTGACGAAATTTATACTGTGTATGCTTAATATTATCTTCATTCAGTGCCGTATAGAATAGAAGAGTTTTTTTTTAATAGCTGCTATTTGCATAAAAAAATGCACAATGCTGAAGCTATGGGTCTTTAATTACTCGAAAAAAAAAGAGAGTTCTATTAAACAGCACATATATCCGCCAATTTATATTTTTTTAATTCGTTTATTTTTTTACCTTATTTATAAAACTATGTATTTGTGAAAATGAAATTTTTTTAAGAGATACACGATAGTGGCATTAAAAAAAAATTATACTTATTTTGAGAGCTAGGGTGCTCTGAAACAAGAAAATAGGTAAAATGAATAGAAATAAATACATGGATAAGCATAGCAAAGAAATATAAAAAATCGGCAAAATGAGTGTCTGACTAGAATTAAGTTAGGAGCCCGCACCAGTTGCTTCTTCTTCCCTCTTATTTTTCCGATCTTATTATTTTATCAAAATTATTAAACTGCTCTATATTATAATCATTTTGATGGCAAAGCATATTGAAACATGGGAGGTTAAATTTTAACAGATTTTTTTGGAAATGTCATAAATTAATAACTTAACTGTATCAATTTACATTGCAAGTAATTAATAAGTATTATTAGATATATTATGAGCAAACTTGGCGGCTTATAATTTGTGTAAATAAAAAAAGTTATATGACATATTTAACTCCACCTTTGAAGATCTATTTAACGATATCACTTCCGATGGAGAAAGTGAAAAAAGTTACTTCAAGTATCCTAATTTTTTGTCGCTTCACGCATATGGGGCTTTCAATGTGTTTTTTCTTCTCACATTTTCGATAGTAAAGATTTTTGAAAATTCGGTGTTTGGCCCTTGAGAAAATAGAAAATGTGGTACATCTCGAAAATGGTATTTCTAAAACCTTTTTAGATAATCAAGATCGAAAACTGAGGTTTTTTGCACCATATAGGCATTTTCCAGAATGTACTTTTTCGGTATTTTCGAGAAATAATGCCATGAACATTTAACCGCTCGTCAATTCCGAATATGCAAACAGCCCAGGAATATGTCCCATATGAATACAAAATTTTATCTTATAGAACAATAAAAATCGATAAAATTAATAACTAAATTTAATTAATTCAAAACTCAAAATCATGTTAGGTAAACAATGGTTTAAAAAATAGTTTGTTCATAGCTTGAATAAATATATTTGAAAATTACACGGTGTGTGTGCTCAAGTATTTGTTTCCTTACTACTGAAAGAGAAATAAAAATATGACATAAAATAATATAAAAATTTCGAAATTTTACACCTTAAACTCTATATCGTATATAACAAGAATTAACGCTTGCGTTTTACTTGATATTTTTAATACCCGCTTCAGTTTTAAAACCATTTTTTTTTCGAACATGAGGACCAGTCTCAATTTAATCTTTGGACCAGATGACGCAGAGGTTCGAACTAAAATCCTGGCCAATGCAGGATACTGCGAGCTGATGATTATGTAGAACTTTTGTTTCACACCAAAAAGTGCTGTTATAGTAGACGGTATGAAAGGTTTTATTAATTGTATATATCAATCAATTAAATTCCACCACCTATTTACTTCCCTCGATCTACTTACATCTTCAACATCTTCATCCTGACTAATCTCAGGATCACTGCTTTCTTCGTGGCCGTTTCCTACCACTGTCGGGTTAGATTCTTCAGGTAGTTTTGTAACTGAGGTAATCACTGGAGGAGGAGTGATGACTTTAGTAGGCGGTGGGGTCTGATTGACAATTTGCGGTATATGCATGTTGATGGCTTCAGTTGGGGCTGGCTTTTCTTTTTCTGAAAGTATAGATAAATGGGCATTCGCAGTTTCGCTTCGGGAATTACATATACATAATACACTCTATAAATGTGTGGCTGATCAATAACGAGACAAGTTGTTACTTAAGGTTACAGTTAGGTCAACTATCTGTAGGTACTCATAAATAAGCTAAATGTCATCGCTAGGTCAGAACAGTTTAAAGATTATTTCACAGACTTCGATTTTTACGAACACGCATCTGATAGCTATAACATATATGGGGAAGTTGAATGAAAAGTTGCAGACTTCTACTAGACATGGCGCTCGTAGTGCAATTTTGACTATGCCGTCTTTGTTTAGATTTTAAGCCACGCTATATTGGAAGAATTTGCTTGGTTGTTTATATTTGTAAAAACGTGGGTTGCGAACTTCAAACATAGTTGTATGAAAAAATGGTTGAAAACTTCCACTCTTAAAATAGTGCGACAATTGTAAGCAACTTTAGAGGCTTTTGGTTCGTGAATGAGACGACTAAATAAAAAATATTGGCTTGAACCCTTCGAACTCTTTCTAAACTTCAAGAAATTCTTTGCTGGAAAAAAGTATATGTCTGATTTCGAAATCATGGCAGTGACCGAACGCCTATTTTGTAGACTTACAAAAGCGCGTACAAAGAATGAATATAAGCACTTTACACCGCACTTGATTTTTTCCGATTCAAAAATAATTTAATTCTTTAAATTCAACTGAATCATACATACATACATACATATATATATATATATATATATATATATATATATATATATATATATATATATATATATATATATATATATAATTTTAAATTAATCGGCAATATATTTGGTAGACGAGCCAGTTTTTCATCGAAAAGTAACGAGAATAATTTATTTTTAAAAATACACATTATGAAAATAACATTTAATGTAACAATGCTGTCGAGCAATAAAAGTTTGTATACATTAGTTCAGAACACCATAAAATCATATTTTCAAGGCCAACTTTCTAACAATTTGAGGAAGAATGAAAGAAGTAATTGATAACGCAAAGAGAGCAGAAATTTAGGCAGTAGTTCATTTTTCCTCAATTGTAAACGAAGATATGAATATTTGTAGACATTATTGAGGTCAAAGATAAATCGGCGACCTTAGAAAAATATGCCCATAATTTTTCTGTCCATATTACAGTGACAGAGTTGGATTTTCAACCGAGAGAATTAATAATGTGTTTAACTTTTTGAATTTTTTGAGGTTAAAGAAGAATTTTGACCAGACAGAGGCATTATTGATTGATCTTAGATTAGTATTCAGCGGTCTTGAAAACATTAGAGTATAATGTTCTAGCCTAGTGAAAACAAATTTTTATTTCTCCGCAATATTATATTAAATACTATTTTCATGGTATGCATTTGTTTAAATACTTTATTTCGTTACTTTAATGTTTTAATAATCAATTAAAAAATATATGTATGGATCGTTGAGTCTGAAGGGTTAAAATCCTCGATTCACAAAAAATTAAATAGCTTCACCGAGTGCCGGTGGTACAAGTATACGAGGTGTGATTATAAAATCGAGACTCATGCTTCTACAGAAGAAGGACGTATGCGCCAAAAGCGAACAACTGTGTAGGGGGAAGCCTTCTCTTTCGAATGCGGTGCCTTCCGTGTCTGTAGATAAATCAGTTTGGTAGTGGCATTCGATTGTATAAGAGCCGTTTCTATGATAAGTATAATAATAGAGCAACGAACTGTCGTGAAATTTTACATGAAACTTGAAGAAAATCGATACTGAAACTTTTCTTTTATTAAAATAAGTGTATAACAATGAAAGTTCATCAGGTGCGCGAGTTTCTGAGTGGTTTAAGCGCTTCCAAGATGGCCGAGAAGATGTTGAGCATGATTCACACCCGGGTAGTTCTTCTATGTCAAAAACGGATGAATTTATTGAAAAAGTTGGTGATCTGATTCGATCTGACCTGATTCGCGCGATTGCTGAAACTGTAAGAATGGCCAAAGAAGCTCGCGAAAATGTTTGTACTGATACTTTGAATGACACTGAAAATGATCCGAACTTGTTGTAAAGAGTGATAACATGTGATGATTCTTGGTTTTTCTCTTATGTATGATCCTGAAACTAAGCGTTAATCCATGCATTGGAAAGGCCCAACTTCATCGAGAGCTAAAAAAGCTCAAATGATCCAATCAAGATTCAAAGCGATCAAGATTGTTTCTTCGATATTCATGGGATTGAGTATCTTCTCTAGATTTCTGAAGGTCAAAGAATTAATCAACATTACTACCTTCAGGTTTTTGTTCAACTCCGTGAAAGAACAAGAAAAAAACGACCCGAATTGTGGAAGAACAAATCATAGGTTCCCCATCAAGATAACGCACTGGCTCATTCTGCATTATTTGTCAAGATGTTTCCAGCCAAATATAATATCCCAATGTCAGGCCATCCGTATTATTATTCTGACTTTGCACTATGTAAGATTTATCTGTTGCCCAAGGTGAAATCTGCATTAAAAGGAACATTATAGTCAGTTGAACCTGTGAAAGAAAAAGTGCCACGCATCATAAAGGAGCTCACAGAATAAGACTTCTAGCACACCTTTCGAACAATTGGAAAATTCACATGGAGCGTTGTAGGATTAGACGAGGAGTGTATATTGAAGGTATTAAAAATTAAATTAGTCTCGTTATTTTATAGCCGCAAAGGAAATTATAAAGAAAAATGAAGTAAATTTAAGTCATAAATTTTGAAAGTTGCTGGTTAGGCTGTTCACATTATAAGCCTCTATAGTTGCGAGTAATTTTTAACGTCCTTTAAATACTCAGATCATCAGGTTAACATCATCTTCTACTCTTCATCTGTTCAAATTGTCCACTGTCAGCTTTAAACATATAGGCAGCTTATATAACAAGTTGACTAACCTGCATCACTTGTTTGTAAATCAGAAAAAAAAAACACCGGGAAAAAATTGTAGATTCTCAATATCAAACTAAAGCGATTTTGGTACAGATATGGGCCCATCGATAGTTAAATAATGGATTAAAGGATATTTGTTAATTAATTAACATTTCTTGTTAGCTGAAGTTTAATGGAATGTTTAAGGGTTAATCATAATCATGGCATAATTGAAATTGATACAAGGAATTTGTTATGGTTTAAATGTTATAGGCTTTGAAGCAAAGCCACAGAAATACCTAAATTGGTGTAGATGATATTAAAGTTTAAAAACTAATGTACACTTTAGGCATTAAGTATGGAAGTTACTATTATATATAGATAAAAAAATATATGTTTGTTAAATGTCTTACTTTAGAGTTAGGGTATAACTTTTTCATGCTCGTCCTAGCTATAGTACAATATTAATTTAATAACTTCTGGGGCTGATAGAAAAGTGAACAATTTCTTTGTAAACTGGCATATCTGCTACTAATCTATATGACTAGTAAAAAAATAATAATAATTAAAAAATAGAGGTATCACTTACCAGGTGGGTTAGGTGTTGCATTAACTACTCCGTCATGCTGTTGTAAATCGGAGTCTTCCAGCGAACTCTGTCCGTGACTTTTGCTAAACAGTTTGTGGGCTTTAGCCTTTAGTTCACGTGGATGAGGTGTGTTCTGTCTTACAAAAGGTGTCTAAAATAGAAAAGGAACATATTAACACTAAAATTGTAATAGTAAAGCTATACTTTAAATTATAAATAATATAATACTACCTACCACTATTTTAACTTACTTGGTTGATTTAAAGTTATAAATACGGCGTCTAGATGGTCATAGTAATTATGTAACTTTAATCACTTAGTGAGTTATTAAGATATCTTAGGTCGTTAATATGAAATTGTGAGGATTGCATAGGGATTTTGTAAAATAAGGTTCAAAATGATGAATAGTCCGAAGTCTGGGAACTAATTAAGGTGAAACATATGTTAGGTTAAACAATTTTTATATTTTTAACAAAACGAACATTTTCGATTGGATTTAAGGAGGTCCATTCGCTACCACATGAGTCCAATGAAATGTAGTACCTAATATTTGACAAATTAAATGTAAAAAAATTAAAAAAAAATAATATAATAAACATCATTTAATTCAGTTAAAAGAGCTGGTCGTAACTAGTGGATGATTTGGCAATGTTGTGTTTTTTATTGTTTATGCTTATCTCCGAGACAGTAGTCTAACCTTCCTTCATAAAAAATAAATTTAGAAAATAGAAAAAAGTTTACTCACAATATTCGAATGTCTCATGGCAAAAATGCTGGTAAAGTTGTAGGTCTTAAACCTTAATAATGGTGTTAAAATAGAGTGAATTTCACTCCACAAGATGTGTATGTTCGTATCAATAACCGAGTAATAGAAATGAAATGCATTGCTCATGATTTGTGGTGTAAAAATTCTGATTCACTAAAGAGGAAATTTTTGGGTTGGTTAGTATTTTTCATATATATATATATATATATATATATATATATATATATATATATATATATATATATATATATATATATATATATATATATATATATATATATATATATATATATATATATATAAACGTTTCGATTCCATATTAATGTAGGCTAATCGTAAATTTTATGCCATTTTTGCTAACTGATATCTCAGTAAAACCCACGGTAAGCTAAATAATTTATTGTAATAAAAAGAAATCTGTGTCTCAAAACCTAATTTTTAATACAAAGCAAAGAGCCAAGTTTCTAATTTCCCATAAGTTTCTGTACAAATTTTTACATTTTTGAAAATTGAACTATCAAAAATTTTTACGGTAAAGTTCGAAGTCGAAATTCTGCGATAGCATAGATTACGACTTGAAACTACTATAAAAAAATTGATTTTCATTATGATTAATATTTTTTATTAACATGGGCAGTGACTGGACCTCCTTAGTAGTATGTATAAAATAAGATTTTCGTCTCTTGTGGATATTTATTTTCTAGAAAGAGAGAAACAGATAATTAACAGTGAATTAAAATTAATATATTTTTTCCAGCACAAATTTTAAGACCCTTCACTGAGGAATAAACTTTTGTTAAAAATTTCTAAATTTTTATATAAATGATTATTTGTCAAGAGAAATCAACATTAAAAACTATTATATCACTTGGAGGGCACAACTCCTGGTGGAATCTAGGTAAGAAACACTATTGACCTAATTTTAGATAGCTATTCAGCTAGCAGAACTAACGTTTAAGAGAAAATGACGTACGGTTCGTTGTACGAATACTTATCTATCCCATAATCTTATCCACTGTTTCTTTCACTAGTGTAAATGCAATAAGACACATTCACACGTGCACTTCGACCGATAATAAACATTTAGTGAAAATTATGTTAATTTAATCTGCAAATTTAGGTGAAATTTGCAACTGGTGAATTAAACGCAAAAAATTCCAGTAGTTCGGTCCCAACATTTTTTGATTGAATTAGTACCTAAGAAACAAATAGGAAATTTTCTAGAAATATGGGTAAATTCTTACGTATATCAGAAGTAGCTGCCATAGTTTTATTTCTTGCTATATTTTGCACATCATTCTTGGTTGATAGTTTAGGTTAGATTTTAATAATCTGTTATCTTTATCTATTAATGGCTGGTAAAATTCCTCTTTAGGAATGAGATAAGTACAAGCGTGAGATATAAAAGGACCAATAAAAGTTTTATTTTGATATTTTCTAAATGTTACTTTTTCAAAACCATTAGTTTAAGTAACTTCAAATGTTAGGTATAATTACCGTTAAAAATTAGTTATTTTTACCTTATATATATATATATATATATATATATATATATATATATATATATATATATATATATTATTCTCATACTTGAGAAAGAAAAGTGATTTTCTTACTGCATCATTATTTTTCCTTCATGTTGTCTTATATGAACGGCTATTTCTGAAGACAAGTCCAAACTATGTACGAAAAATATTGTCTCCTTGAATACTATCCTTCGCTTCACAACGGACATTGAACTGTGGTTCCATAGAGAAATTATATATATATTTTTTTATTTAAGGGTTTTAGAATACATATCTACTTATCAGATCTTTTCAGATCTGACTTGAAACAGAGCACTGTATAATTTTTGAGAGGTATAACGTAGATAGCGCTGTTGCCTGGAACGAATTTTTTTGATGCTTCTTTATTACAGAGTATTAAAAAAATGGCTTAATAAAACAGACTCATACACGTATATATAAAGTTAAATATGGACGTTCTAAATAGAAAATAGAGGATTTTTATTTTCTGCGTCAAAACAACAATATTAAAATATTGTCTATCCATAAGTTACTTAAAAATAAATATAGGGCATTTCGCCTGAGATGTCCCAGTGCGGTACGCGTAAACAAAATCACAATGTTTTAAATTCGTGTGTCAAACTGACTCCTCCACTAAGTTCCAAGGGACAAGATCTAGCTAGCTGATTATTCGAACATACCGTAGTTTTGAATTATGTGTAAACTGGGCATCGGCTAAAAATGCACCAGCAAAGTGTAAATGTAAACTGGGCACCCACCCTATACTTAATTTAAATAAATAAAACTAGTATGCTAAGTATCACAAAATAATATATTTAGTCTATACCCATATGCATTTGCATAAAATATAGTCATAATAATTAATAGTTAGTAATTAGTATTATTAAACCATATAAACATTGGAGATAAAATTTTTGAAGTGGAGCAGCCAATAAAAGTATGTTTTTTTTTCGGGCTCGGTTTTTCCAAATAAATATTAAATTGAAAGTCCCTTTTCGTTTACAATACAAGTAAAAGTTCTACTTATATATTTGGTTAATATTTTGAAACTAGTTTATTATAGGTATTTATTTTATACTTACTCCAAGGGTACATGGTGCCCAGATTACATATCGAAGTTAGGGCCTCTTTTTTATAAATTTGGGGCCCAATTTACGCTCGTCGTTTTGTATTGGGACTAGCCGGCGAGCGACATATCAATTGGCGCAGGACGTTGGGGTGGACACCGCTCCGTTCGCAATTTTGGTTGGTACTTACGGGCAAGTGTAAAGAGCATTTCATTACGTATTGTTGCGACTATTTATCACTATGCTAAATGTATTGTAGTGACATCTTGTGGAGAGTAGAGAAGTTAATGTAATTAAAATAAAGTATGGCGAACCGGATTGGTGGTTCTCGCGGGTCAATGTTAGCCCGCGGTACATAGTTTGGAGATCCCTGGTTTAAATCGGAAGCTGAGGATTTATTTACATCAATATAGCTATTTTCTAGAATGGGGTTTTTTGATATTTTCGATAAACGAAGCGACAAACACGATGGGAACAATCGAGGCAACGCGTGGCGTGGTGTAGCTGTGCTTTCCTTCACTATGAAATCGTTTCATTTAATGTTCAACAAACTTACTTTCTTGAAAATGTCAAAAAACCTCGTTCTGAAAAATACCTATGTATGTAAAAAATTCTTCATGTTTGATTAATACTTTCAAAAAAATAAAAATGCTCTTTTCGGGGTATAACATGTTTTGTATTTTTTCAAGATCCCAAAGCAAATTTTTCAAAAATCTGACTACATTGATAGAAAATTGAATAAAATATATCGAAAAGGTCAATTGGAAAAAACCACTTCTTAAAACTGATTCTGTTCTTGAGCGCCGCACTGGGACGTTTCAGGCGAAATGTCCCATATGTATGTGTGTGCGCGGGTGTGTGTTAAAAACTGTCTGACCGGTATGTGATAGAAGAACTGAGTTCAAATCTGACGTAAATTACAATTTTTATTTAATCGCTGAGTGCCTTTAAATAGTGCGTTTGAGGATATTATGATTGATATTCGAAACTCCACAACAAAATTATATAAGAAAAATCTATTAACACGTATCGAAGAAATCCAAAAATAAATATCTTTTAAGTACATTAAGTACACAAATCCTTTTTTTTTTTTATCTTTTACAAACCATGAGTGACAATAACCGTTATCTTAACAAATCACCTTCTACCTCGAGTTTGAAAGTGGTATGACAGAAAATACCTAAAGGTGTTCCGGATTGACATATTTTTCAAGCTTTTAAAGATGCGCTTAGGGCCATCCATAAATTACATAACAGGGAGCGGGGGTGGTGTATTTCTTACGATTTTCTACATGGGAAGAGGAGGGGGTCAATGAATCTCATGTAATATTAAAAAAAGTGTTATTTAAATGAGATAAAATGAAATATCTGAACAATACACTACGGTACTTATTTAATTTAACACTCGCAAGTTTTTGAAATTACTAAAGTTGACTTGTATGGAGAAGAAAAGAAAAGAAGTTTTATGTATCATTCAAGATGAAGACACAGGTTGTGAGAATACAGAGTGGCTCGATAAGGCTGAAAACGACGAACATGATTTAAGCTCTTGCGTTGATAACACACAAGCTAATGAGCTTGGAGAAATGGATTTACTGCCAGTTATTCATTCAAGTGAAAAATGGTTACAAAATCCGTGGACCACCGAATAACAATTTTTTACATTTTATTTTTCAGGACATGGGATCTTCTTTGTATATCTTGAGTCGGGTAGGCCCATAGATTCGCTTGTTGTATTGATGGACTTTTTAAGGCTTTGAATGATAAGATTGAAAATTTAGAAGAAAGGGACCCAGGTTAATGGTCAAGTATTCAATATCGGACGAAGCGGTAATATTGCCGTGGTGTGGATGTAACACTGTGTGAAGTTTGAATGAGGGCGTTTGTGGAATCTAATGCTCTTTCCAAGTACATATCTATAGAGTTTCTAATGAAAGTATCAAAGGTTTTATAGTTTAGGTCCCTGTGTATTATGGTATTTCTTACAGAGTATGGGGCCCCATAAATCATACGACGCACCTAACTTATTTGGAACCTCTTTAGTCGTTTAAATGTAGTTCTGCCCGCGGTGATCCAGGTCGGAGCACCAAAGGACAGAATAGATCGTAAAAATAAGCTTGTCTTTAAGATTTAATTTGCTGTTTTTGTGCAGCAATGAGTAGAAAGCGATCCAAGAGGTTTTCGCTTTTGCCAGGATATAATCGGTATTTTTCGACCAATTAAGTCTCCTATCAAAGACTAGTGCCAAGTATTTAGCGCTGTCCCGTCAGAGAATGCGAGTATTAGAGATGGATAGCCGATCGTCCGATGTTGGAGACCTTGATTTTGCAAACATAACGGCCTGAGTTTTATCAGGGTTTAACTTGCTTTTCTAATCGGTCACTAATCTTTCTAATTTATTAATGTGTCTTCAGGGTGTAGTTTGATTACATTAGTGAATATATTTGGTCCGTAAATATAGCATTTATTTATTTATATATTATATAATATTGTAAATGTAAGTCGTATCTTAATAATATATAATTTTCTATAAAACCAAACTGATACATTTCATCGAGTTTTATTATATTGTTATATTTTAATCGTTATACCCACAACATTTTAAATATTTGATGTAAGATGATATGCGGGGGAGGGGGGGGGGAGGTTATAAAATCTTATGGTCCCTTATGTGGGTGGAAGGAGGGGTTGAAAATTATGTAATTTATGGATGATCCTTTAAGGTTCTTATATATTAATTTTATGGTTAAGTTTAGGCAAAATTGTTGGAAAGGAGCCTGAATATATTAAACCATTTCCTTAATACACCGTATATTAATGTTTCGCGATTTGTCGCATTAATACCATAACCAAAGCATTTTTTGTTGGAAATATGAACCACCACCTGTAATAAAGTGCTATCTATATTTACAAGGAGAGTGGAATTTTCACAAATACTTGCTCTTTTATTTACTTTAACTATTTTCAGGCAGTTATTACTTAATATCATGCATATACGTTCAATGTATACTTCAATCACAATATTTCAAAAAAGCAAGTACCAGATTTTCAAAACACCATATAAAAAAACGGCCATGCAAATAAATAATTTATTAAAAAATATACAAAAAATGTTAGTTTACACTACATATAAAGTATTTTTAATAGCTTAAACAAATATTCGAATGGTAATCATTTAAAATCATAATAATAATACTAAAAAAGGTGTATGTTTGCAATATAAGAATGTTACTATACAAATTTTAATACTACGTAACGTTGTTAGTAAATAAATAAACTGTTTTGTGATGAACTAAATGATAAAAGAAATTAATTGTTACAATATTACATAAATATAACAAAGACCACAACCATAAATGAACATGCATGTAAATAAATAAAATATATTTACAGTAAACATTTCCAACAAAAAATGTTAGGTTAGGTACATATTATATGAAAAAATATTTTCTTTAAAAGACAGAAATTACATGGTTTTTTAATAACGAATTAATAACGAATAGACGAAATTTGAAAACGATCTTTTATTTATCTTACAATTACTACAACAAATAACGAACACAAACATGTAATTTATGTTTCTTAAAGTTAATATTTTGTGTGTGCATTTGTCTTAAATTGTTAACTACTAATTAACAGTTGGAACACTTGAAAATCGAGATCATTCCCTTTTAAATATGTGTACTTTATTTTAAAATTAGTGCTAAAAGTCAAAATACTGGTAAAAAATGACAAGTTAATGTCATTTTAAGGCCTGATATGCTCTTATAGTGAGCTCAGTCTTATAATTTTTCTCTACCTAATGTAACCTACACTTTGGTTCTTAAATTGTAAAATATTAGTTGTTAATCAAGAACTGTGAAATCAAAGAATTCATGAAACCTAAATAGATTAGTAGGTTATAATGAATTATGAAATGAGAACTTTAGAAATTAATAAAACCTATAATTAAACAATATTTTTGCAAGGTTTAAAAGTGCATAGAACAGAGTTTTTTAAGAAAACGATGTGACATAAATTTTTTTAAAGGATACAAGAGGACAAAGTAGATAGTATTTTGATGTTGAGAAGACCATTTTTAGTAAAATGAAAACAAAAGAAAAGAGGTCAAATGCAAATTTTATGAAAATTTGTAAAAACTTTTGAATTTTCTAAAATTAATCTTGTTTAAATTATTTTAGACTATATGGCGACTGTCCTATGACTGTCACGAATAAAATTATTTAATGTATATTTCACTGACGATGTTTAATCAGGAAACACATAACCTTACTTTTTTTTCCGAATTTTTGGGTCATTCGTTTTTACAAAATACGATGATTTTTAGATTTATTGCTGTACGCAAATGAGGATTACTACTTTAAAACGGTTTATCTGAAAGTAAAGGTTGATGGCTCGTTTTAAGGTCGTGCAGTATCAAGTTGTAAAAATTTTTTTGAATTTTTCAAAATGGATTTATCAAAAAATGGTATTTTTAAGAATCTGAAAAAAAATTTAAAAATCATTCGTAGCTAACCACATATTAATCAGATGCGACAAAAGACGTTTCGTCAAAATCAAATTTCTTTGCGCACTGCGCCAATCGGGGATCTTTCCATCAATTTTCGGTCGGAATCTGATTGATTAGATTGAACTAGAGTTGGGCGATATACCGATTTCTCAATAACTAGTGACAGTGCGGTAGTGATTTATGAATCGCAGTGATTTTTACTCCCAATGCGAGGCAAAATTGGTATTACCTGATAAGTTTAGTTAGTTTCAGGTATGATGGCAGCAACTAAATATAAAAATATTCTAATTTTGTAACAAAAAAAAAACGACATTCCTAATTTAAAAACGGAAACACAACAAATATTCTCTACCTTAAATAGACATTATTTAGATACTGAAATTTACTAAACCATATATACAGGATGTCCGAAAATACGATTGATGACAGTCTTAACGTTAAAATAGGTTGATTTAAACCAACTTAGTTATATCCGATACTGTTTCATTTAGGCTTCAAAGTTTCAAGCAAATCTTGATTTTTTCCTGAATTTATGATTCTTGGTGTGTGGTCTAACATAATAATATCAAGTTTTCTAATGGTATAGCGACCGGCTATAAATTAGTGTAAGTGTTATAAAAGTGACGTATCTTCTGATTTTTTATGTCATCAACGTTATGACAATCTAGATATTTCTACAGGATGATCGCATGTATTTGGAAGCTTTTTTATCTCTTGAAAATTTTTCATTGGATGAGCGGTTTTGTCAGAAAGAAATATTTCCAATTACATGCATACACCAATTTGCTGTAATAACACAAATTTTAAAATAATAGTTGGAAGTACATGTATGTATTTTAAAAGGATTAAAAAAAACTAACTAAAAAGAAATCATTAATAAGCAAATGAGCAAAATGGCAGCCACTTTGCTGAATACACTGATTAATACTTTTTAAACAATGAAATTGGACTTAAATATCGCAGGAATGTTAATAAGGTTGCTAGCGTTTAAAATGCGCATCATAATTCTTCGTGGGTGTTCACCGGAGTATTGTATACTTTAAGAGCGTCTCACAAAAAGAAGTCATATATATTTAACTCTGGAGAACGTGGTGGCTATCTTAAAGGTGCCTCACTGCTTCTTCTAATCCATCGGTTGAGATATTGGTCGTGTTAATATTGCCGAACAACAAGGGAAAAATGGGGTGGGGCACCACCATGCATATACCATAGTTCTCGCCAAAGTAAAGTGGGCAAATTTTTCAGAGGAACTGGTGTTGGCGCGTTTGCTCACTCCAGACAACAAGAGCAACCGTGAGACCACTTCAGAGCAGTATTTGACGCTGTTTAAGCGCAATCCGAAGGAGTTTCTGCGTCGTTTCATGACCGTCGACGAAACATGGATCCACTGGTACACACCAGAGACCAAGGAACAGTCGAAACAGTGGACTTCACCCGGCGAACGTGCTCCGAAGAAGGCGAAGACTGTCCTATCGGCCGGAAAGGTGATGGCCCCGTTTTCTGCGATTCACACGGTGTGATCTACATCGACTACCTGGAGAAGGGCAAAACGATCACAGGGCTCTACTATGCCGAATTATTGAGCCGATTCGACGCCGAATTGCAGAAAAAACGGCCCCATTTGGCGAAGAAAAAAGTGCTCTTTCACCATGACAACGCACCGGCCCACACCTCCGCTGTCGCCACGGTCGAATTGGGCTACGAACTGCTGCCCCATCCACCGTATTCTCAAGATTTGGCCCTATGCGACTTCTTGTTGTTTCCAAACTTGAAAAAGTCACTCGCCGGGCAGAAATTTGAGTCGAATGAGGAGGTTATCATCGCCGACTTTGCAGACCTTTAGAAAACGTATGTTTCAGACGGGTTAAAGAAGTTGGAGCATCGCTGGGTCAAGTGTATTGAGCTAAAAGGAGACTATGTTGAGAAATAAATCGCCACTTTTCCAAAATTTTCGTTCTGCTTATGTCTGCTAATTACTTATCGGACCGCCCTCGTATCTATGTTGCCATAACCTTGATAACATAAAAAACTAGAAGCGATGTGTACAAGTGACATCATTTTTATAACAGTTATCCTACTTTATAGCCAGTTGCTATACTACTAGAAAATATCATATTATAATGTTAGGCCACACCTCAAAAATCATTAAATTCAGTTACCATGTTTTCAAGAAATTTGGGAAAAATCAATATTTTCTTAAAACTTTGACGTCTTCTACCGCCTAAACGAAGCAGTATCGGATATAACTAAATTGGTTTAAGTCGATCTATGTTGACACCAAAAGTCAACCATCAAATGTTGTACCTGTATTTTCCGGACACCCTATATATAAATATATATATATATATATATATATATATATATATATATATATATATATATATATATATATATATAAACATTCATTTAAATCATAGTGAAAATATTATCTTGTATATACCTACCTAATACTTTTCCTATGTAGCCGGTGACCTGATGTTTTATCCTTTATAACCGGTCATATTAATAAAAATAGTTAAGATAGAAAAACTAATCAAACGCAAATAACTTTGAGGAGAACGTCCGAAGCGACGGGAAGTTAAATAACCAATAATGATAATAATAATCCAAGTCCAAGAAATACTTATTCCATTAAATGGCGATTTGGTTGCCGTGATTGGTATCAGACGGAAGGAGTACCTGTTACTAATATGTTCTTTGCAGTTTTCCGGCTGCTGAATTACGGTGTTTGATATATTGACCAACTCTAGTTTGAACCTAACCTTACTGTTTATCCTACACTGTGCCGTGCCGTCTTATACTCGTGTTTTTTTGCCGATTTTATGTTTTGTGTGTGAATAAATGTACATCGAAAACTGGAGAAAATGTAGCTCTTTATAAATTCCCTAAAATCCCTTAAGGTAGGCATTTAAATATGTATTATCAGAATAAATACGGATAATAAGAAAAAAAAGTGATGTCATGGTTCAAATTAATATATATATATATATATATATATATATATATATATATATATATATATATATATATATATATATATATATATATATATATATATATATTTACTTTTTATCAGTGTAATAGTGATATTCTTCCTAATTTTAACACTTTTTCCAGGATAATATAGAGGGTCGTGAGGTCATGAAAACTGGACCTTTCAATTTAGAAGCTACCGCCAAAGCTGTCGCACCTGATCAATCTGTAGCTTAACTAAGATATAACCAAAGTTTAATTATGTGATTTCGATGAGTTCAGAAGTTATGGAGAACTATCTCCATAACATTGTTGGATGTATTGAACGATAATTCAATATTACTTTTTTTATACCAAAGTTATCGTTTAAAACAGTACGGGATTTTGACGAAGGAACACTTAGAAGATGTGAAATTTAAATACAGTTAACAGAATTTCGAAGCTGGTTAAAAAATAGTGTGTCTAGTGGTAAAAAGTATAAAGCAAACCAAAATTGCTTCTATAAATAAGTACATAGAGGAGAAAATAATGCTAATTTACACCGCAATAATTTAAGAAAAAGCTAAATCGGACTTAATGTAAATTCACTATTTATTTAATTGCATTAGGAAAACATTAAAAATCCGATATAGCCAAAAATGTTGCGATGGAAACGAGCATAAGACCTTTAAAATTAAAGATAGGACTATTTTTATACACATAGCAGTATGTGCACCTAGCCATTAGGAACGGAAGTTAACAATTCTAATATATGTAACATTCTTATTTTAAGTTGTATCCATTGTATGTAAATAATAATTGGGATTCTAAAATTAAATTAATTTTATGTCTTAATTAGATAGTTTGAAAATTTATATTTTAGGTCTGAACTAAACGCACTTTTGAACTGCGCAAAAAAAATCGGAAAATTTTAAACAAAACTTGTACAAATACAATTTTTTAAACGAATTAAGGTTGGAGATGCTTGGTAATTTATATGTTTACAATAAAATGAAAACTTGTTAGACCCAACAATATTTCTATTCTAATTAACATAATTAATAAATATAAATAAATATATTGCGGGGAAAAAAGGATGAATTACCTTTAACATTTCTGTAAATATTATTTCATTACAAAAATTTTCGACTAAGTAAGTTTTCTAATTAAACTTCTGACAGTTTTACCTACCAGCAGTCGCTTTCTGCAATATTTAATGAGGAGATGGGTTAAACAACTGTCTGTAGTAAAACACAAGATGTTAGTTCACTTTACCTAGCAAGTTTAATACGTAAAAATTTTACAGAATTTATACGAGAATGAGGCCCATTCATCCCTGTATTTCAAAACTTTAAGTAAAAAAAATAGTGTCTCATTTAAAAAAAAAATGCATTGATGGTTAATTTCGTAAAGCTATGCGAATTGTTTCAGCTGAAAGCACCAGAACATTTTGGTTGTAAATATATTTAGGGTTCACCATTAATGCTGATGGTACATACGTTTTATTTCGGAATCTTTTAACAGAAGAGCAAAAATAGAGCAGTATTTTTTTAATAATTCCTGAGACTAGACTCCAATAAACTAAGCAAATAGTAAAATTATAACTTTACAAATGAAATACGGTGATAGACCCCTTCAACATATGAATTCAGCACTGAACTAGATAAAGAATAGTCAAGGAATATATTAGTTGAATTACTTTAAGCTGGAGAGCCAGCCTTAAATTACAAACTAATTGATCTGATATAGAGTTGCTGCCGATTGGTTATGCCAATGAAAGAGAACATATCTGGTTTCACTCTTCATAAAAAGAAATAGAAAATATCCCAGCTGCTACAGAGGTTCGAGTATCATGTGTACACTTGGTGAACGATGCGGGTAAATTATCCAAGAAAAGGATAAACAAGAGGAAGGCAAAGATATGTATAAAAAAGGAACAAAGTGCATTTGTACCAGGAAGACGAGACATGTTCTGACACGTTATTTAACCTACAATAGATGGTAAAAAATACAGTTTCTACTGGCCTTGATATATTTGGAGAAGGGACATATATGATGGTGTACCAAGAAAAAATATATGGGAAGCGTTAGGCAATTTGAACCTCAACGGACGCATACTAAACATACAGGTAATTCAAAACTTCAAGAACAGCGTTCGAATTAGGAAGGGGAAGCAATTTTCCGAACCAACTACGGTTAGCAAAGGCTTGGGAAAGGAATGCAGCATGTAACCAAACTTATTTAATCTGTAGAGGCTGCACTAAGACGATGGAAAATAGTTTACAATGGTATAGGAATACCCATAGAAGACGAAACCCTGGTTTCAGTCAGTTTTGCGGACGCTCAAATTGCTCTGATCCAGGATTCATAAGATCCAGAATTTATAATCAAGTAACGATCACCTCAATAAATTATTTATAGTCAAAAAGTTATAACTGTCAGAACTTTAAGTAAGTTCGGCAAGAACAGCGGAGGTAGCAGCCAATAACGATGCGACTTTCTAATAATCATTGATGACAATCTTGAGGTTAAACAAGTCGATAATTTCAAATACCTCGGTCCAGTAATCAGTCAAAATAGACTAGAAGAGACGAAGATCATACAACGGATTCTTTAGGATCATAAAATACTTGGGTGTCTTAATGCCTTGTGGTGGGACTGAAACTTATCAAATTAAAATAAGAAACTTAGCGATCTGAAAAGGTTGATAGCTGTGGAAATGGATTAGTTTAGAAGAAATGGCAGGATATCAAGACTGGAAAGGATATCTAATGAGGAAATTAAACTAATTATAGATGTCGAAGAATCCCTAGTAAAATCAATCGAAAAAAATGGATTTAAAATGATTTGGTCATGCCGGAAGATTGTTGGTGAAAAAAGTTTTTAAATGAAGATTCTCGGGATGGGAGAAGAATGATCGACTAAGGGGCTCGTGGAATGATGGAAGTTAGGAACCTGGAAGAGGGGCAAGTCTTGGGAGGAGGAACAGCTATGCCACGATAGTTCTAAATCTTGGTTCTTGAGAAATTTAAATAAATCTCAATTCTAATATTTTTGAGGAAAAAATTTGGATCCACTATTTGATTATTTCGAATACAGCATCGAACGTTGGTTATGTTTGGTTCATATCGCTCCGCTAACGACAATTTTGAGAGCGTACAATGCCATTGGAAGTGAATATTGATATTGCTTCATCGTTAAATAAAATTCTTCTTGCAAAGAAAAAATCGTCTTTAGATTTTTCTTGAAACCAAGCACCGAGTAAGCAAGGAGATTCCATATTTTTAAGTTTGAGCTTTTCAATAATTTTGGCTGATAGGGATGAAATTTATTTAGTCTATCTTACTAGCAGATGCTCTTGACACGTTACCTTAAACTGTGTTCTTTATTCTTGCAACACTTCAAATTGACTCCCAACGGGTGTTATAATTATCGCCAACAATAAGAAATTATTTCTATTTGTCAGCCATTGTCAGATTAATCAAGATTATTGATGTTTAAAATAACAGAAAAATGTTTTTTACGTTTGAAACGAACAGTGGGACAGAGATGATATATCTTTTTTACCTACTTAACTACGTTAATTTATCTCTGTAAAAGATTCCTGTCTTTTTATCCAAAAAAATTTCAATTTTTATATTTTTGATACCTCCTGTAGGCCTCAAACTAAATTTACTAATCTATATAAGTGAAAATATCATATTACATCTACTACATTATTAAAATTCACTTTCAGATAAAGATTTTTATCATCAAACGATTTTTCTTAACTCAAAAGTAATTTTTTCACGAAACGGAACTCTTTATGAAGAGGTACTTTTTTCTTTCAAATCGATATTAAAAAAGTTTCCCATTTGGTATGAATTTTCTAACGAGGAAGAGATGGGACAGAATGTCTGCTTGAGTAGTGAAATTAAATAATAAATAATTTACTTTTTGGTAATATGTTACTAATTAATAGTTAAACAGTGTTTATCAACTTACGGCATTTATTATTTTAAAACCAAAAATATATTGCGGTGTAGTTCAATCCTATCTCAGGCCGAATGGATAAATGAATGAATAAAAGGTGGCGATACTTGATCTTCAACGGATAGGCCTCGTTGGCCCCTTTATATCACACCATGGCTGTACATCATTCGAGGCCGATCACCTTTGCGAATCCAAGCAGCCTCATTGTTTTCATCTTTCTCCAGACACCATCTGCACATCGGGTCATCTACGACACTAATCATAAAGATGGTCCCTCAGGCGACAATGTCCTGTCAATAGTCCCACCATGATTCGCAGTTCTTTCCTTCCTAAGGAGAGAAGCTCCCTAGTAAGGCGTGCATTAGGTCCAGTTATATGTTCCTTGGTACATTTTATTCTAGGAGCCTCTCTCCATAATTTAATAAATTTACTTTCCAGCAACAATTTTAATTATCTTTTCCCAACGGTAATTGGAACAGGTAGAATTAGTTGGGTCTAAGGGGTTCAATCGCGGACCCCATCTTTACCATACTATCTGCCTGCTCATTACTGTTTATACCCAAGTAACCCGGAATACACACGAGTCTGATTGTGCAGCCGTTGCGTACACTCTTCAGTACAATCCTTACACTCTGACACTAGTCGCGAAATTACGACACTAGACTAGTGTCAATATCGCCACCCTACTGTCTGAGCATATGTTTATTATCGTATTCCTGCTTATGCCCCTCTCACAGAGATGACTACAGTGCAGAATAGCATACATTTCCGCAGTAAAGATCGTCATAAGTCGTTCGAGAGAGTAAAATTCTCTCTCGTGCTACTGCCCAACATCCTGGATTCAGCTCTTTCATATTGTCGAGATCCATCTGTAAACCACCAGGTTCCATTTCTGACATTTTGCTCTCCTTCCCAATCCTCTCTACTTGGCAAAAGTATTTCGAGAGACTGGTTGGATTTCAATAGCGGCGCCATGTATTCTGTTTGCACGGGGAGTGATGAACATCTGTCCACCACGCTCTCCCAGTCACTTAAGTAACGGCCTTTTCCAGTTCCGAAATGCCTCAGGCAACCGAGACGATAATCACCTTCAGGGCATCGTTCTCTATACATAAGTGTAAAGGTGATAGGTTCATTAGGACCCCTGGGTAGTTCTCATCGCAATCATTATTCTCACATACGCGATTCTTTGAACTTTTTCATGTTGAAGTTGGAGTTTGCGTTTTGTTGTACTAGGCCCATCTCAGGTTAATAATATTATCAAAGTAAAAATTATTTACCAATTGAAGTATTTATGAAAAATAAAAGTGATAGTGTGTTTTTAAAAATTCTTAAAGAGAAAAATATTATTCCATTTAAGGAATAATTATAATATATATTTTTAAAAATGAAGCACCCAAATGCTGCATAAACCGACAGTCGAATATAACATTTTTATTTCGTTCAAGACATATTTTCAAAAACTAAACTTTTATACTTAGAAGAAAGGAGAAAATTTAATCCCCTAATTAACTAACATAGTTGAATTTAAAACTGGTCTAATAGTAAGATTACAGAAAATGGTTAAATTTGACAAGTGGAACAAGTCCGATAAGTTTGGAACCTTAAAAATGGAAGAATAGAGAAAACTTTTTTTTTTGGCAAAAAGGGAAAATCTTGTTTATTTTTGGGAGACAACTATTCCTCTTATTAATTACAGGGCTTTATCGCTAGGTTTGTATGTTGGCATATATAATACAATTATAACAATATTATATGAAAAATAAAACTGATAAACTAGAAAATTTCACTTCCATAGCAACTTTCTAAGAGAATTTGACTAAAAATGTGTGGCCTGTAGTAGCAATCTTTGACTACACCTGTGGATTCTATGGGAAAATAAATTTATATTTTTTATTAGATTTATTTTAAAAATATATTTTTGATTTATTATCCGAGTATTAAGATGACCACCGGGGGTAAGAAAATAATTTTGAAAAAAGCGGTAAATTCCAGGTATTTATGAAATATTTGGAACTATTTCTAGGCAGAAAAAATATATAACCAAAAATGTCCTTATAAGAAAACAACTGCATTTTAAAGGTGGGGAAGTAATCTTATTTGTGTCTTATGTTACTTATAAATCTGATTCAAAATCACAGACACAATTCATATAAACGTTATGATTTTAAGCTTAATTGTTTTTAACATGAACTGTCAAAAACGTAATTTTTTATACATATGCACTATTAGTTTTCGATCTTATTCTAAAAAATGGCAAATTCTTATTTAACCTGAAGCACCTGGAAAATTTACGGATCTGTAGTAATTAAACCGAAAGTTGGTATTTATGGCAGACAACAAAAGTGGCTATTTTTTAGTAAATATATTGAAGGCAAGGTCGTTTAAATCGATAATTTTGTTATAAAATGGGTTTCATAAAATTCGTTGATAATTTGGAAAAAGCCCTACAATTTATATACGAAGTATGGCAATAAAATAACGAGATCTGGTTCTACACAAGAAGTACCCATGCGCTAAAGGCGAATGATCGACAGCTGTGTAGCGTGAACCCTTCTCTTTCCAACGCGGCACTTTCCGTGTCTGTAGATAAATCAGTCTGGTCGTGGCGTTCGATTGTCTAAGAGTTGTTTTTATTTTTTTTTTGCGAAAAAATGATAAGTGTAATAATAGAGCAATGAATTGTCCTGCAATATCACATGACACTTGAAAAAAACTGTACTAAAACTTATCTTTTATTAAAAGAAGTGTATGACGATGAATGTTTATGACGTGCGCAAATTTCTGAGTGGTTTAAACGTTTCCGAGATGGCCAGGAAGACGTTGATCTGATTCGATCTGACCGTCAGTTCGGCAGATTTTACATAACAATTTTGAAATGCTATAAGTGTGTGCGAAAATGATACCAAAAGTTTCCTCAATCAAATAAAAAAAACTCACGAAAATGTTTGTACTGATACTTTGAATGCCATTGACAATAGCCCGAACTTGTTGGAAAGAGTGATACCGAGTGACAAATCTACACCGAGAGCTAAAAAAGCTCGAATGAGCAACTCAAGATTCAAAGCGATGATGATTGTTTTTCTCGATATTCACTGGATTGTGTAACTTTACTGGGTACCTGAAGATCAAACAATTAATCAACATTACTACCTTGCTCAACTCCCTGAACGAATAAGAAAAAAATGACACGAATTGTGGAAGAACAAGTCATGGGTTCTTCATCCAGACAACGCGCCTGTTCATTCTGCATTGTTAAGACGATTTTTATCTGGTCCTTAAGGTCAAACCTACATTAAAAGGAACTAGATTCCAGCATTGTTTCGAACAATTGAAAATTCGCATGGAGCGTTGTTGGGATAGAAGAATGGTGTATATTGAAGAGGATAATAACTAAATATGTATAAATTTAAAATAAAATGTTTTACAGCAATAGATTCTCGTTATTTTATAGCTACACCTCGTATATACATTTTTATGGCATTCCTTTAAAAACTCCTTATGGGTGGTATCGCTTTAGAACACTAAAAGTAACTTATGTATAATGGAAAACGTAATCCCTAAAAATATTCTAATTCTCTACGAGAGTAAAAGAAGTAAATACCATCATATTTAATATCGCGCAATGTAACTATTACATTTGAAAAAAGTATCCAACCATTTCCGACCTTAATTCGATAAACCTTAAACCTCACTGATAAAAACGTCATCGATATCTTTAAGCGTGTTTAAGCTATAATAACTGTTAGTTCTGCTAAGCGTTCTTGCCCTGCGACCTGAACAGCACCACCTTTCAAATGTCTCTTTGACCCTGTCGTACATTGTCAAGAACCACTCTAAAGGCGTGACATAATATACTGACGAGACGGAAGTAGAAGGTGTATAAACGCTCACCTAAAAATTAATTCTTTTATAGGGATAGGTCCTGAGTTTACAGCGGGAATTCTATGGTAATATGTCACATTTTAAATAATTTTTGTCTAAAGGCAAATAGATCACTCTTTCCCTATACAAATATGAAAAATACAAACAAATCTAAGGTATATCGAATCAAAAGGTTGAGGTTCCTAAATTAGTTGTATTTACAAAACAATTTTACGTTTTTAAATGTGTACAAAATAAATACCGACGACCTGGCTGAATTACTTCGGTCGTAGTGACTTCTTATATTTTTTGAAATTGAAAAAAAAGGATAAGTTAAGTTGAACCGCTATTAATTAAGTTAAAAAGAAAACAGGTGACCTCGTCCGTTTATTACTTATTGCTAGGCGATTGCAAAATTACATTGTTAAAGACAGGATATTGTCACCTCTAAGGCCATCTTCATAGGATTGGCATTATAGATGACCCGGTGTCCAAATGGTGTCTAGAGGAGAGACTGCCTGCACTCAACGGATTGAGGCAGTGACATTTCATATTTAATATTATCATTTAAAACCGCCAGGTATTTATTTAACGTATGTCTACATAAAAATCTCAAATATCAATATTGAAATTGTCAATCAATGGAAAAGTCCTCAAGAAGTCTTTTGTTGTACCAAGGCTAGGCCGAATGTTTCAATCGTAGGCAAGATGGGGGATTGTCTGCCTTTCTTCGCCGCAGTTAAATGCGCTAGTTTCGGATTTGCCCCAACTGAATAGAGTCGACGCACACTCCATAGTTCGTGAGGATTCGGTTTAATTTGCTCCATGTTTTATGAGGTAGTGTGAATCCAAGTGGGGTTTGTTTGGAGAGGAGGATGCTGTGAATGTTAGGAAGTACACTAGCTCGCCACTCTCGTTCCCAATTTTGTTTCAGGATGAAATTGTTGTTAATTAGAAGTTCAGCGATTTGGAGAGTTGGTGTTCTGGAACGTAGTCTGTGACATAGTTGGGTAATATTATCGTGGATTTTGAGTTGGGGATTACTTAGGATTTTTCTGTATTACTTCTATAGAGCGTTTGAGCGACAACGCTGCAGGGGAGGGGTTGCTCAAAATGGGCAGCCAGCAAATAAGAGTGGGTTTGATGGTTACACTAATGATACGTATCGAGTTATTTAGTTGGACATCTACCATCCTCATGTATAGGCTATTCAATCATACCGGGGGTACCGCAATGTGTCGCAAAGCCTATGCGTCGTAGATCCAGTACCATCACTTTTATTCACTGATTTATTTAATAATTTTCTCATAGGATTATATTGAATTTATTTTAATTTAATTTTGAAAAAATATATGTATGTACGTGCGTATATACAAGTAATATTTTACATTTCTATAACATTTTTTTATTTGTTTCAGCTGAGATACGTCGAATGATGTAGACGACGTTTTGCCATCTTATTTTTTTATGACAACCAAGAAGTTTTTATAACATTGTTCTGCCCAGCAATTTTTATATTTTCTAGAACTCTACATTTTTATATTTTCAATTAATTTTTTTTGAATACATAATATTTTTTCATTGCTTCAAAGTTATATAATACAGCAATTGAATGACTCAATAATTTTATAAGATGGATAAACAAAATTTTAAGAAGAAAAGTTATCTGAATTAACTTCAACTTGACTCTGGTATGGTGTACTTAACTCAAACTTAATAGGTGACTAGAGTCACTAAATGTATAAAAAATATCACTAATAAAGCAAAATTTTAAAAGTTCCTACATGACAATACAAACATAATAAAATAAAATAGGATGAGACTGATCCACAATAAATATTTACATTCTTATAATTTAAAAGGTCCTTTAAATGTGTGGCGTGCGTAGCATTCAGATGCAAGCTTCTTACTTAAGTGAAATATATGCGCTTTAATTTCAATTCAGCATCGACGAGAATTCCAAGAAATTTCACTTGGTCAAAAATTCTTAGAGTCTCAGATCCTAGTTGGATGTATTCCAGGATACATTTAAAAGTAACTATATGTGATTTGCTAATATTGAGAGCTAATAAGTTTGCATCTCACCATGCTTTAATCTTGAGAAATAATGCTAGATATGTGATCCGACTCAACTCTATGCCATAAGGTAGTCATCAGCAAACAAAGTAAATCTTCCAAAAATATCCAGGTATAAAATCTCCTTAATGTAAATAGTATAGGCTTAAGAACAGGGCACATTATTACCAATACATAAAGGACTAGATACATTTCCGGAAAGATACCAAACAGAAGACCCCAAACCTGATTACTTTGATGAATGTATGAAAATTCTGGATACAATTCCAACAGAACCTATATCGAAACAGGTAGACATCACCTCTATAAGGACGTCAATTATGTTAACTGACCGCTACCAAGCGAACGATTATCTCGACATTACTTCGACTAGAGAAAGATTTAATGGTATCATTTACTGATGGATCCAAGCAAAAATAAATGCAATTCAAATCTGTTCCAACGAGTGCCGAATGGAAACACTAGATTCTCCAGAATATACATGTCAGATAGCCAAAGCAGCGCCAAAAACTCTCAGGACTGGAGCCGAAAAATTGTCCATCATATTTTGAGGCATCTAGGCTTCTTTTCACAAAAAATTCAATATATAGCCCTTATATCCCCAAGATTACCAACGACTTCAGTATGCTGTTGTTTTCACCAACTTTCCATTACGTTCGTCCGAATTGTCATACGTTGACTTTTTTCTGTGGGGTTATTTAAAGGAGAGAGTTTAAGTAAATGAACTTAGAACCTGCGGACAGCTAAAGAATAATCGAGCGGAAACTAGGCTCTTACTGCAAGACATTTCTGTCCTGGAACGCATGAGAAAGAATCAGAATGTGTGAGACTGAAAAAAAGGCAAAATGTGGTCTTTCGTTGATAATATAAAATAAACTCCATCAAGCGTACCAACTTTGAGTTAAGCACGTTCCAAAATATATTATTCGTAAAAAAAAGTTATTAGCTTTATATATAACCTAGGAACTTATGGATCAACTTGTATAAAAATGTAACTTTGCAATCATCGCCTGGCAATAAGTAAAACTAACCAGTCAATTTTTTTAAATTTAAACTTGTGTCTAATTTAACGTATTAAAATTTGTGTGGCTTATTTCAATTTAACTTGGTCCTTTTCTCAAAATTCCAAGAAATATAAGGGTGGTATTGCGACCGGGGTTACTACGTCAGGTTCATAAGTAACCGCATAAAGGTTTCTTTTATAAATTAGGACTATACTTTGGTGTGGTATGTGATATCTAAAAAAGGAACCTAAACACGTTTGATCACCTTAGAAAATACGAAAAAAAATAACTCACCTCTTTATTATCCTGGTCTTGCGCGTCGGTGAACTTCACGCTGTGGGTCCTGCTAGCTTCCTGCTCCTGCCAGTCGTCCGAAACGTTGTCCTCCTTGGTGGAAACTGTTATTCGAGACAAAGTACCGTTACTAAGACCAGTGTTGACATCACAACGGTACAAGCGGCCATCTGAAGCTGTGCGCGTGACAGGAAACAAGGTAACAGCAGCAATGAGGGTGCACACATAGAAAGAAAGTGACAGAGTGCAACAAAACAACAAACATAAGCACAAGAAAAATAGTGTGGGTGTTTTGCGAACAGAAATCATCACAATTTTGAGAATTTTGAACGCGCCGATATCAAAAGCAAGAACAATATGTAAATTGCTAAAAACTGACCAAAGATACGTACTATAAATTAAAAAAAAATCATTTGAAGATACAAAAATGTACAAATTTGCTATATCTCTCATTTTTAGTGTTCCGTACCCAAACTGAGAAAGTAAGACTATTTTGGTATCCATCTATTGCAGCCGATTTTCTCCGAAACTAGTTTACATAGAAAGTTTAAATTTGGCGGAAAAATGGAAATTGGTGGCTAAACCATAGTCGAAGTAAATTTTTTTTCAGTGTCATGGAATGGGGTTTCAAATGAAAGCTTGTAAAATATCGTGCTCAAAAATACAGGCGATGTTATACTTGCACAAACTTTTCATCATACTGATTTTTAAAATCAAATTTTTATAAAAAAATTGAATTGACTTCTAAAAAAGCGAAAAATAATATACATTTTTATATGAAATTGAAATTTTTGATGTCGGTGCCAAATGAATACCTAACAAAATGTGAATCACAAAAAAAGAGGAATATCTTGAAGATAATGCGAAAAAAATTATTCAGATCGGTGGCGCCGTTCAGGAGTATAGATACATTAAAAACATCATACATAGCGGTTAAATGTAGAACATTCTTTTAGAAGTCGGTTAAAAATTACTAAAAATTGCTTTCTCTTCCTTTCCCCAAAAAATTCTGAATGAAATTCATCTTCTTTGATCATTTATTTGGTATATAAGAATAAAGATCGAAAATAAACATTATAGGGAGCGAACGCGGGAGTATGGCAGGGTGGGGAGCGCGTGGTAAATCCATGAACAATTACAGTACGGAATTGGGGAATCTGACTTGAGCTTGGCCAGTTTCTTTCTTAATGTAATTGATTAAATTTATTGCAAATTTTAGTACTCAACTTAGCAAGAACTAACCTATGATGATTTCTTTCCAGAAGATCAGTGTATTTTAAAAAATTAAAAAAAAGTCAAATTATAATAACAAAAAATAATACTGTATGATCTAGGAAAAAAGAAAGTAGGTGAAGGGGTACTATTTTCATATTTTAAGATTTAAAAATATGACTTGCTTAGCTATTACCTTATATTTTATAGTAAATTACACTCTTGATGCAAAACTTCATAGTAGTTTATTTTATTAGGGCTTCTCATTAATGTTAAAGATAATTATACGTTTCATAATATTAATTAATTGTTAAGGCCTGTAATCTACTTTAAAATATTAGTAATTCAACACTAAGCATCATTTTAAAAATATAATAAAAAATTGAGGAAACATGTATTCAAAATAAAAAATTGCAGGGTCTGTAGAGACTTGACTTGGACCCTGTATTGCTACTAAAAATAAACACAATAAAGGTAATAGATAAAGCAAATATATACTCTACTAGCAAGCACAAATAAAGCAGAAGCACGTATATCCCAATAATATTATTAAAAAAACTACTTTAAGAGCTAATTCAATTTCTATAAACTTTCTATGTTTTCGATGAGATTAAAGGATTTTATTAAATTTGTGATACAATATTTATTTTGGAGGATTCATAAAAACTAAGAAGAATAACTCTAAAATTTTGTCAATTGTTTAATAAACAAGTATAATAAAGAGTAGAGCAATCAAAAATTAATAGCCCTTACAATATTACTGGTAAAAAATACAGAATAGTCCAGTGAAGGTGGCGTCAAGAATGACGAGTTGAAACCTTTTACATTTATACAGGATGTTTTTAAAAGGTCTGTACAAAACGCTAGCCGTCAATTCCAGAGCTAAAATATTAGGATCTAGCTCATTTTACCATATTCCAAAACTTGATAGTTTCCGAAATACTGCGTTTAAAGCTATGATTTTATTAAACTTTTTTGTAAATATTTATTTTAATAATTTGGTATGAAGTTTTTAAGGACGAGAAATCAAGATCTTATTAAAGTTTCGATGTACATTGCGTAGGACGTCACCAAGAGCACTTCTCCATCATCTGAAGCTTCATAATATTTTGTGCCTAGGTCTATTAAAAATTCTTATTCTTGATATATTTTATCCAAAAAGGTTATTCCTAGAAGGTGTCGCTTGGAGCAGTCGTTTCTCAGATAATCGAATTTTGGAGCGTGTTTAAGGACGAATAGTCTAACAAAATAAAAATTTACATTCTGTAACGAAGTTACTAATTTTTTGGATGAGTATGCTTACCGGGGTTTATCGTTTTTACTATATATCTGAAAAATGTAATTCTTGCGGGAGTATAATATTTGAAGCATTTACATTACCGTTCACTAATTAATTTAACCGCGCCATGCCAGAAAACGGAATTTTCCGAGGTGTTTCAGAGCGTTCGAAAATAATGATACCGAGCCATATACAGCAGAGCTGTAGACGCGAGTTCCGACGTTATCAATAGTTGGCGTCGTAATGGGGCCACGAGACCGACTGACGCCAAGCTATTTAAGACTTCGGACCCCGTCAATTAGGGGATCTGCATGTTCCCTACTCGGATGAACAGTCTAAACGGACATTCTAGGGCACCTGCCAGATCGCGCTTTTCTGGTCTACCAACGTAGGTGAGGCAAGGCTTGTGTGTATTACCATCTCACTGCTTTCCTTACATCCTACCCCTATTGGTCGACATATGATGTTTCACCATCTCACTGTTTTCCTTACATCCTACCCCTATTGGTCGTCATTATCGCGCACCCGACAAGCATGGGTAATATTGTTTTATCCTACCGACACTGTCAAGAATCCGTAAAAAACGGGCAGTATCCTTATATCTTACCATAATTGGTCGACATTACCGTGGACCCAATAAGTACGTGCCATATCGTTCTATCCTACCGTCACTGTCAATGATCCAAAAAGAACGGGCAGGGATGGTCCTTTCCTTCTATCCTATCGCCACTTATACACACACACGTCAGTTTTTGTATTGTTTTGTAATGGCTAGGGGTACCGACAGATGCTTTACTCTTGTCATTAACGGTGCATAGTATTTGTCCCCGCTCATCATTGCCAGGGTTACCGCCCCGATATTGCCACTAAAGTGTAACGAACCGCCGCTTACAAAGACGTAACTACCGCCGACCGACGTCAGGTTACCGCCAACGTATAACGTACCACTGGTCGATCAATCCGAGGTGCAGTGAATGGCGTCATAAATAGTACAGCCGATTAACGCAGGTTTGCCGCCCACGTATAACGTGTCACAGCCCGTCGTTGTCATGAAGTGCCGTGAATGACACCGTTTAAGCATACTCTCGCCCTTCAGTGCCATCCAATTGTGTAGAGTTTTCTATTTCATGCTGTTAAGTTAATTTTAGGCCATATTGTAAAGTATGGAATACAGGATATTTGAAAAACGTTTGTTTTATTTCCTAGTTCCCATTTTAACATTTCAGGAAATATAATTGGCAGTCGGTAGCTAGTAATTAATTCGAACAAATGACCCCTGGCTTATCGTTTCTCCACTGTAACAAGCTGCTCGGTGCAAGTAGTCCCTCTACCATCGCAATTCACAGGATGGCTTCTGAGACCGATAATCGGTGGATATCTTGATCAATGGACGGTTGAGCCGTTGAACAGTTCAGCGGATAGTTCTTGACGCCCAGCGTATTTAGGGTAGCCGAAGGATATCCTGACGATAAGAATCGCTTGACCGTTGAATGTTTGACCGATGGCTGTCTGCGGGCTGGATATCTACCTACCTCTTAAGAGAAAAGGGACGTCAAAATAGCATCGATTAACAATGATAATAATGTAAGAATGAACTGGCAAAGAATAACATATAAAATCAATGACAAACCACAAGAGAAAAACCTTGTTTAATTTTTTAATTAAACTTTAAGTAACTGTTTAAAATCACTTCCATTTTCATGTAATCCATAGGCGTTAAATCCGGTGAGCGAGGTGGCCAATTTGCAAGAGCATCATTTCCTCTGTAGATCTATCGATTTTGAAAAGCTCTTGTACTGTTTGGAGGTGGAATATATGCAACAACTGTTCTCTTAAAGTCATATTTACTGTACGTTTAGAAACCCTCAGTTTCAAACCTAAGAGTCTCGTTCCTGAGACTAGGATTTTCTTCAACTTGTTCTAAAATTTCCTCCTCAACCTCTGGTGTACTAGTTGTAAGGTTCCGTCCATAATCAATCGTTGCAGGAGCAAAAGTACCGGTTTCTCTAAGACGCCTTTATTTAGAAATATTTCTCTACAAACTCCCACCGACTTCCGACCATTTCCTTGGCAATAACCGTAATGTTCGATCATAGCGAAAAATTTAGGAATTGAATGATAAGTTTTAAAATTAAACGCTAAAGTCAGACTGAATTGTTTAGCAATATTTTTTTGTAACTAATGACAATACCTATCATGGTGAGCTCGAGGCTATGTAAATTTTTATTGTTGTTGGCCAGTTGGCCCTTAAACACACTTCAAATTTCTTGGATTAGTTTTAAGCCCGGAAAAAGTGTTAAGGGGGGCTAGGACACAATAAAACATTCGATTATCTCAGAAACGACTGGTCGAAACGATACCTACTAAGTACAATTTTTTTTGGATATCAAATGTCAAGGATTAAGAATTTTTAACGAGAAATTTAATACACCGAGTCACAAAAAAAAATATGAAGTTTTAAATATAAGCAAAATGTTGTTGGTGGCAACCTCTGCAATGTACATCGACATTGTAATCATCTTGATTTCTCTTAAATACTTACATAAAAGTTTTAAAAAATTATAATTTTGACATCCTGTATTTCAGAAACTATTAACTTTTGGATCAAGGTCAATTGGATCAGATTATCATATTTTAGCCTCAGGAATTTGCGTTAGCATTTTGCACAGATCTTTTAGAAACACGTTATATATAATACGAAAATATTAATCACTAGATGTACCTTAAAAATATTCTAAATATAATGGTATTTTTAATTCCATATAAAATTTCAGATATATTTTTATATACAGTACCATTGACTTATAAATGGTTGACATTTGAAAATTAATCTATAAACATACAAAAAAATTCTTCAATTCTAACAAAAAATGTTTTTCTGAAATCACAAATTTTCTACAACCTGCCTAGTTTTTAAAATCTGTATGTTGTGATTAATATTTTCATAGAATTTTTTTTTGTTTAAAAATAATTGTTCATTCCTTTTTCAATTTACTACCCTGTATTTATAAAAGAAGAAACAGGGGCGGATTCTTGATTTTGCTCAGAGAAGGTACAATATTCAATCACACAATGAACCAGAACCTTTTCGTAATATGTTTTTTAAAGACACATTTTTTACAATGTAGTCCAGGTGTAGACCCTTATGAATCCACCAATGAAAGAATATGTTTTTCTAGGTTATTTTTTTCTTGACCAGTAAACAAAGAGCATTATCGGATTTTAAATCAGCCAAAAAAATTACTCTTCTTCTTATATTATACCTGCTGAAAAAATTACTCTTCTATTTATATTATACATGCCATAGTCATAATTACTGTACACGAGTAAAAGCATCCAATACATAACCAGTTCGAAAGCATTCATTTTGTCTTGCCTGCGATTTGATGGTTGATATTTGAGCTTTACAGTTGAGCGATAGGTTTATGGTACCAGTTTTTTACCATCATGGGGCGACACTGAATGTCGTGTTGAAGTAGTGAGAAACGGAGATATATTTAGTACGTTGACTCTTTGGTATCATTCGCATCTTCGTGTATCGTTCTGTGAAGTTGTATGATGATTCTGGTGGAGGATGAGATCGTCAACAATGTGGCCGTCCGTCCGAAAGCGATTAAAACTGTGAGGGCACGAATCGAGCAGAAACCTCTACGTAAATAGAACATCGTGTTAAGAAAAATTCAAACTTCGCAAAAATTTATGTCTCGCATTATAAAAGATAATCTGGGACTAGGTGTGTACAAACCGCACACTGGACATCTGCTGACGGCTGCACTGAAGCAAAAATGTAAACAAAAACCGAAATGCTATGCAGTCGGTACGCAAAGAACGCTCACACAAAAATTCTGTGCACCAATAAAAAAAATTTCCCTGCAGAGGAATCGTTCAATAAACAGAACGATTGCGTCTATGCTAGATCATTACGAGAGACATCCGAACTTATCCATCTAGTGGAAAAAGGCCCACATCTCGCGAATGCCATAGTATGATGGGGAGTAAGTTACAATAGCGTAACCAATAGTGAAAATATCGATCAGAGTATATCAATCGAACATCTTGGAAGGCGTTGTGAAGCCTCTCAACTAAACAATGTTCGCCACAAGCCCTGGTGTTTCCAGCAAGATTCTGCTACAGCAAACAAGGCAAAAACCACTCAAACATAGCTCATAAACAATCTTTCTTCGAGCTTCATATCAACAATCTACTGGATTAAAAAGTTGTGGTTATTATTAGAGGCTACGGTTTGCTCTACTTGTCACCCAAATGTGTAATCCTTAAAGTGAGCCCTCATCCGTGCTGTGGACAGCTTCCCCATACAAGTAGTATGTGCAGCAATCCACGAGTTGCTAGACGGTCTCCAGCGATGCTGGAAGGCAAATGGCGGTCAATTCGAATGAATTGCTCTACGATTTGTAGCTATTGAGTTACGCATTAAAAAAATATATATATATAGAAAAAATATCTGGGTTCATTTAGCGTTCATAATTTCGTGTATCAGTAATTATGACTATACTATGTATAGATGAACAATGTCTGTATTTTATGAAATTGATAGAGAGCGGCCTCTCGGAATTTGGCTTAGGTACTTATTCCTGCAGGTGGCTAATTAACAATCATTGTTGTGTAACAAATTCATAGAAGCTTTTCAAAATACACTTGATTTTTCTTAAAATAATACTCACTTATAGTAGGTTGATATTCTTGCTGAGGTAAGAGGAAACAAGTAAGCACCGTTTTCCCTGTATCTGGATCAGTATCAGTCTGGAACGTTAATAACGGCTGTGCTTGGTTATCACTTAACCAAACGGCCTAAAAATTAGAGAATAAACTTGAAAATTAAGTTCAAAAGGCTAAATTATGCTGATAATTTTTGGTATAAAAATTGTGATTTATCGATATCTTTAAGATATGTAGTTAAAGAGAAAAATTTTGGGTTCGTAAGTATTTTTTATGTAAAATGCATACAATGTAATAGTATAAAATTAGTGCATACAAGTAATTATTTAGAAAGAAGATAATACACATCACAAACGTTACGGCATTAACTTCAGTTCAGCTGTTGATAAGTTTTAATGTGTGCCGAGAGCATACTACAGTCTGTAATAATTATGAAAGACAACAACGAGGAGTAATTACATATTTTGTAGAAGTATCGAAGAAAACATATTCAAATAATTTTTAGTTTCGATTTTCTGAAACAATTTTCTCAAGCATATAGCAAAATTTCTAAATAATTTAAAGTGGGGTTTTAAAAAAAAAAGACACTTACATAGAACTCATGTCATCAAAAACTACAAACTTTTAAATTAAAAGCCTTACGAAAATTTTTGTCCTATAATCTTTTTTACAATTACTGTAATGTATTAGAATTCTATTGACAGGAAACTAGTACTGATAATAACTAATGGTTCCAAAAATGCAAACGTCTTCTATTTCGATTAACTATATGCAAGTATTTGGATTATACATAGTTTTGTCAAGTAAAAGGAATAAATCACTTTTAATAAAACGAAGTAAACTGGTTATGGAGGCTCGAAAAATATAAACTGATTATATTTAAGGTAATATTAATCTTTAAATTTCTATTTCTTCAAAAACATTCTATTATTTATGTAAATTATCTTTGATTTTGGCGTAAAAAATGGTCTGTTGTGTATTTTTAAAAACTACTTGAAGCATTTGAAACGAAAATACTTTAAGTTTCTAGATAAATGCAATAAAAAATTTACTCAAGATATTTTGGATTACTGAATAACTGATTAAAGTTAAAAGTACTATTGTTGGTTTCCAAGAATAATAATTTCTAAAAATTTCAATAAATCTTATAAATATCTGATATCTAGAGTACCTTGGAAGAAAACATATACTTGATAATAAAGTAGTCTTAAAAGATCATTTGTTTGATTTCTACTTTAAGTAAGTAGTCCGATAGTTCCATCTACTCCTAAAATCTTAAATGGTAAGGGGACGTTAACTCGTGCCTGTTTTGTCTTATTTTCTATTCCGATTTTTTTAACTTTTGGGAGTTTTAGGAATTTGGAGTGTTGTTATTAAAAATAAATAATATAAGTCCTCCTACTGATAATAAAGTTGACAGAGATTAATTTGATAAATTACTAGGGATACAAAAAAAAAGTTTTCCTTGTAACAATGAAACAAAAGACTAACGATTTTCCTGATAATTTTATTTGTCAGTACCATTTTTGCAACGATTTTATTCTATTAAAAAAAAATATTAAAGTTGGGCTTAAAAATAGGCAATGATATCCTCTTTCAATAGGTTATCTTTTAGAAAATGACGTCATCTGAAGTGCTTTCAAATTTCTAAATGAAGGAGCCAAATCTGGAGTTATGGTATGGCGGTTGGTCCAGCTCAAAGAAGTTATAATTGCGGGTGATGGGTTGTAATTTGGCTGCTTGTGAACATGCGCTTTGTCATGAAGAACGATGACATCCTTGTGGCCCAAACCAGGAAGTTTTTGATCAATAGCTATATATAATATTGTTAATGTATTACAGTATGCAACTGTTGTTATTGGAGTGGCCTTCGGCATGTATTCAACAAGAAAAATTCTCGCATAGCTACAAAAGAAGGTGACTGTGAGCTTCCTAGTTGAAGATTGTGTGCGGGACCCTCTTTCGGAGGCGGCAAACTCATATGGATATGTTGCGTGGGCTCTAATTTTGTGTTTGGGTCCAAGTTGCAACATATCAAAGTCAGCGTTTTGATCCTAAAATTCCAAATGATTTTGAGAAATTTGTTCGGGAGTAACAATCTTGGAATCCACTGGAATGCTACGATTATTTAGAATTGTTAAAATCTTCAATTATATAAGTAGATTTAAACAATAAATTTGTCTCAACGTTGCTTATGGTCGATGGGGCGAGGCTTTATTGATGTTTGACCTTCGAACATCCTCCAGTAGAATTTGCATAACGTCCGAACTAGGGCCCGGTTGTTTGAACGCGGAATAACGTAATATTTTTATTTATATTTGAAAAAGTGTTAATAAATAGTAGATATTTCGTTTCTTGGTATACACATACAGATTTTATGATATCCTTTTCTAATTGCATCATTTAAGCGAGTATCATATGACAATCGGTACGTCAATTTTAAAATACATAAAAGTATGAATGTATCGTTGCTTAAATTATTATTATTCTTATTTTCAATATGTAAATATCTAACAATATTTATCAATAAAAATAAGTTTTTAAATCCTCTTTTTGTCAATATTAATTGCAAACTTCGCATTTATAGCAATTTCTAACACTTAAAAAAGTCACGACAAACACTTCAACCGAAATAAAAGATAAATAAACATGTTTATGTCTGTCAAACATCAAAAAAAGCCTATCCTCCACCGGCTATAAACAGCCTTCAAACAAATCTATTGTTGTTTAAATCTATAGGGTATGATCGAAGTGTTTGATATACACAAATACTTTATTTACTTTTGCCTTCGGTTTTGTTGCTTGTTGCGACTCTTTTGAGTATTTTTAAGTGTTAAATATGTTATTTACATATTGAAAATAATAATAATAACAATTTAGGCAATCAGAAAATCAGTGTTTACTTTATTGTTGTATCGATTAGCATATTATATACTAGCTTAAATAATGCAATTAGAAAAGGACAGCATAGAATCGGTGTAGTCATTAAGAAATAAAAGAATCCAAATATAAATAAAAATATTATCACGTTATTCAGCCATAAAACAATGAACCCTAGTTCTGACGATTTACTAATTCTATGAGTAACTTCACTGGTTAAAACGCTCGGTTCAGATATATTTAATGCTTTTGCAATAGTACATTTTTAAATAACGAACTTCAAGAACCAAAATACTTTTCTTGCAAACATTATGATTGGTTGCTTCAGAAAGCCTTCAACTTCTTGGACCATCTTCAATAGATTCATAACCCTATCAAAAATATTTTGCAGCTTTATACCTATCACCAGCAACCATTGGTTAGTGAATATTTTTAGGATAATTATCATGTTACTTTATTAGAAAATAAAAATAAAACAATTTTTAGGAGTAATTAAATTAAAAAAAAATAGTCTTGAGCAAAAATTACAAATTCTCTTCACAAATACGTAATTATAAATGAGGAATTCAGAGGAACAATTCGTCATTTTTTAAGGGTTAATGTGGCCCATATAATCAAGAAAAGCGTCTCGCTCAACAATAAAAATAAAATTAAGTGATAGTGTGTGACAAAAGTGATTAAATGTAAAAAAAAACTATACTCTGTATGAGTAAGTACTTACTTTAAGGCTAAGCTGAAGTAATGTATAAGGCAAATATGGCAGCCTATTGCCTGATACATCCAGCACGTGTAATCTTTTACAGTCGCCCAGAGAATCGGGCAACATTGTCAGTCTATTGTCTCGCAAACTTAATACACCTAATTCACATAAATTACCTAAAAAATAAATAAGATATTAATATAAAACTATATTATCAAAAAATATAAAAATATTTCATAGGGAAATTTTGAAATGAGCTTCTTTATTCGCAGATTAGAGCTATAACAAGGTTGGCAAGCTAATAAAATGTAAATAATTATGAACATTGTTGCCAGATATCTCCTTCGAGAAAAATCAATCAGAGTTTATTGAGGAATTGAGAACTCGGGATTTATTGTTTATTTTTGATTCACAATTCCAGCTATAGGTTATTAAAAATAAATATAAAAAAAAGATGAATGAATCCATGGACAACATTAAAAAATTAAAATGTTCTAATCTTACTCTATCATAATGAATAAGTTTACAAAATAGTAAGATGTTCACTCATCCATCATATTTGAATGTCTCAGGTCAAAGATGGTGGTAAATTTGTAAGTCTCAAACGTAAACAATGGCGTCAGAATGTAACGAATGCCAAAAAACCAAAATGAAAAGAAAATGTATTAACTTCACAAAACTATGATTTACCAATATCTGTCATGTCATTAAAGAGGAAATTTTTGGCTTAGAAAGTATTTTTCATGTAAAATGCATAAATTTAATTTATATAAGTAGTTATAAAGAAGATAATACACATCATCATTGTTATTTTGAAATTAGCTTTTGGTAAGTATTAATTTGATATATATTACACACACACACATTATATATATATATATATATATATATATATATATATATATATATATATATATATATATATATATATATATATATATATATATATATATATATATATATATATAATCACAATAATTAATTAATTTGTATAATTTCAAAATATTAATGGGTTAAAGTTTTCATATTGGATGTATTCAAAGTTCTGAAGTGCGCGCTCATGCAACGTTGCCAAAGGTTTCAACCCCATTTTAACGCAGGTTAATTTTATATCATTTCTTTTATTGCTATCTCAGTAAAATCTACGGTAAGATAAATATTTTATTGCAAAAAAAAAAGAAAATCTCTGTTTCAAAAAGTTAATTTTTAATATTTTTCTACCTTATTTAATCCACAAATGGTAGCATAATGTAAAGGTAAAGTGCCAAGATCTTGATTTTCCATAGGACTTTGTACACATTTTTATTTTTTCGCGATAGTATAAATTACGACTATTATAACAAGATTGACTTTCATTATGTTCTAATATTTTTTTATTTAACATGGGCAGCGATCGCACTTCTTTTAATTTTGTTATTGTAAAAACAAGGTTTATTTCGGAAATTTAGCTGTCACTACCGACATTTTAACCTTCACTTAATAATCCTAAACATTTCTTTCAATTTGCGGAAGGTTAATTATATTTTTTTATATTCCAAATTTTCTTAAAATAAATGGCCTTATAGTTATTATTTTCTTAACTGTAATGAAGTTAAAAACAATCTAACATTAAAAAAAAACAGAAACGAGCTTGAAATTTCTGCTATTTTCTTTTTAATTTCTATAAAAAAAAATACCTTGGTTCTGTGACGTTTCAGTACTATATTTTTTCGTAATTTATATATACATAAAAAACTTCTGAACATTTTAATGGCATATTTTTAAACTTAGTTAAAAACTAAACAAAAATAGTTGATATATTTTCGTTACGGGATCAGTTTAAAAATAAAGGCATCAAAAATGTTATTTATTTAGCAAAAAGGCTGTATATTCTATCTTTTTCTAGATTATATAATAAGAAAACGATAAAATATGATCGATTGAATTAGTCTGTTAAGATCAACGAATATATATATAGTATGTCCTTAGATTATATACGTAGAACTGATGTCATATAATTTACTAAAAATAGGATTTATAAAAAGTTTTACACAATCTAAATTATAACTCTTAGAAATTAGGGATCTAAAAGAGATGGTTCGAAATTCGATGTTGCGTGGTATTTTTTTTTCAGTATAAACAAAATTCATTTATAAAGTCGGTAGGTTTTTGTGATCCGACATGAGTTGTAATGAATGAATTTCAACGAAAATTAGTATTTCATCTTAGGCGTAAGTCTTTTATTAATTTAATTATGTGACTATTTATACTTATTCAAAAAAACAATAAATATTTAGAAGTTTTGGTATGTTGGTTAAATTACAGTAAGCCAAAATTAACCATTTTCAGAATAAATATATTTTGAGATTTACATTCAGAAAATAATCACGAAAAGTCATGAAAATGTTTTATTCTTTTCCTACTTTCCTACTTAAAACGTACCTACTTCAGAGGCTAGATTGTCATTACTTTATTTACTATACTCTGGATTATTTCAACGTACAGATGCAACACAACAAATGTTTTAAGGTCCAGTTTTCGCGACTTTGTTTGCTTCGCAATGCGCTATTGGACTGCGAGAAATTAGAAAGATATACTAAAATATACTTAGGGTAAAAAATAAAAGCTTAAATATGTGTCGATACGTCCATTTTTGTAATAAGTACTGTATTTCCGTAAATTAAGGGGGAAAACTGTTTCAATTCTAGTATAACAAATTACTTAATATTTTTTGTGTATAAGTTCAAAGAGAATATATTTTTAGAAACAGTTGTTAAATACGCATTATTTACAATATGTATAACAAAATTTATATCCTATATTTTTTATCAGTCATCTAGACAAATATTTTTATACAGATTACAATTAAACAATGGTTAATTATTTGTTAAATTTAATTAATTTGGAATATCACATCAAATTTTTTGTTTTCATCATTTCTGTCAATATCAAAATGGAAAACTACAAAAATAGGCTAAATGCCAAAAAAATTATCCTAACATGCCGAAAATAAATGTCATAAATTGACATCAAGTGGCTACGTGGAACAAGCGCAGAAAGATATTTGATAGTAAATTTGTTGTATGACGTTGGCACTATGAGAACCAGAAAACCGGAGCAGGATCTGCGAAAGTGGCAATCGGCGTTCCGGCGTATTCTTTGTATTTAATGTGGTGTGGTGTTTTGAAAATCCCGTTAATTCATTATTTTCAGTAAATATATTCTTCTTATTTTGGTAATTATTTACATTATGGCAAATCTTGGAAAATGACGTTTTTTTGGGAAAAATTCGATACTTGTCCCCTATTCATAGAATACGATTTTGGCTTTGGGTTTTCACTATTTTTCCTCAGTTTCCCGGAAAACTGAAAAAACGCGAAGCTTTTATTTTTAATGGTACTGGTTGAAATATCATGTATGTAATATATTTCAACTATTTTTGCACAAATTTTAGTGAATAAATTTAGAAAAACTTGTATTTTTAACGAAAAACCAAAAATACGTTCCGGAAAGGCCATCATCAATCAGACTCGCGAAAACGATTAATATTCGTTTGACACGTTGCCAGATGTAAAATACTTTCGTGGTATAAATTATAAAATTTGTCGATCTCAGTCAACAATATAGTTTTATTTTTGTAGCGTTTTATATAGTCTCAAGGAAAAATTAATCTTAACCACCCAAAATTTTTGGTTAGTTTATGTTTAGCTTGATTTTGGTTAAGTTGTAAAACTGAAACTAGTTGGAACTAACCCAAATGAGCTAGACTTATATTTTCGTAATATAAACAATAAAATTTATCCATTACAGCTAACAACATAATTAATTTTTGTAATGTATAAAAAAGGGTAAAATTAATCTTAACTACCCAAAATTTTTGGTCAGTTTTGGTTAGTTTGGGAAACTAAAATTAACCTGAACTAATCTAGATTAATTTATTAAAAATGTTCAGCAGATACCACGTAAAGGCGGGACAATCTGTGAAAGAAAAGAATATATGTGCATTTATCAGAAATCGTATTGTCAATCTGGCAACGCCGCTAATTTTTGGGGTTTTTGGAACGAGTCACACCAATATTTAATGGCGGGAGCCATTATGTTTTGGTTTGTTTTTTGATATATTTTTTTTATAGAAGTAGTAGTAGTAGTAGAATATGTTGTAAAAACATTTTAACGATTTAGTACAAAAAATTGAACCTAAAGTGAAAAGCGTTTTTCACCGTGTTCCGCAAAACTGAGGAAAAATTATGGAAAATGGAAAATTATGGAAAACGGAAGTCAGAATCGTATTCTACGACCACGAAATAGAGGGGAGTACTGAAATTTTTTCAAAAAAACGACGTTTTCCTATATTTCTCATAATGCAAATTTTTACCCAGCGAATTATGTTTACACTTATTTTGTCAATAATTATCTTATTAATCATTTAATATATATATATATATATATATATATATATATATATATATATATATATATATATATATATATATATATATATATATATATATATACAGGGTGATTCAAAAATCGATCACGAAACTTAAGGGGGTGATTCTACTTGACAAAATAAGGGTAGAGCTTCATATAATTTTTTTTCAAAATGTCATTCGTTTTCGAGTTACAAGCCGTCCAAGTTCAAGTTTTTATTTTTTGTTTTTTGAATTACTCGCTTACAGGAAAACCGATTTGACTGATATTTGAAAGATAGGCTAAGTCTTCTGCGCTTCATCATTTTAGTAACAATTCACATTGATTGTTTGCCGCTAGAGGGCACTTTACCTACATTGAAAATTGTTTTTTTGTCATAATTTTTTAGTGTTGACAGCTACAGTAGTTTTTGGCATAATTTCTGAAAGACTGATGCCAGGCCTTTAAAAAAGGTGCTCTTTATTTACATCGCTAAACCCAACGGTTTAGACGTAAATCACCCTTAAAAATTAAGTGGTAAATTTACTTTTCTCATTTCATTACCACCAGCTACCAGGTAAATAGCTATCAAAGTATACTAGAGCTGTCAGTTTAACATCAAATAAATTCGCTTTTTAAACTATTTAATTTATAATCTTAAAATAACTAATAATGGCTAATCAGTAAATATTCATATTATGGATTATTGCGATATACATTTAATTGATAAAAATTAATGAAACAGTACTAAACAAACTAAAAAAGATTCTCAAAATGTCCCCCATTTTCTTCCATACATTTTCTAACACTCTTCAAAAAATGTCGCCTAACTCGATGAAAAATTCCTGGTGTTTCTTTAATAATTTGGCACTTTTCGATTATCCTGAAGCGAAGATCCTCGACGTTGATTACTGGAATATCGTACACCAATTGTTTCAAATGACCCCAAAAGAAAAAATCCATAGGATTAAGGTCTGGTTACCTCGCTGCCCATGCCAATGGTCCACTTCGTCCTATCCATCGCTCAGGATACGTTGCATTCAAATACTGTCGGACACGTATACTAAAGTGGGGCGGAGCTCCGTCTTGGAGGATCCACATGTTGGCCCTTACTTCCAATGGCACATCTTCCAGATACAATGGGAGACGATTTTGGATAAAATCTAAGTATACGTCACCAGTTAATGGGCTATCAAAGAAATGAGGACCAATAAGGTAATCTCCTATTATCCCTGCCCACACATTTAGTGAAAATCTACGCTGATGTTTCGTTTCTACCACATTGTTTGGGTTCTCGTAAGCATATGTGTGGATGTTGTGTAGATTTGTTATGCCATCACGAGTGAAACCAGCTTCGTCAGTGAATAATATGACGCCAATTAATCGATTATCGTGTTCATACTTAGCTAGGATCTGATTGCACATTTCCAACCGTCTCGGCCGATCATCGTCATAAAGAGCCTGCACCTTTTTTGAATGAAACGGGTAGAGTTGTTCTTCTCTTAGTATCCTCCATGAACTAGCCTGACAGAGCCGCACTTCATTCCCAATTTTTCTAGTACTAATACCTGGATTATCTTCAATAATTTCAAGCACTCTTTCTTCTTGTTGCACGTTTCTAGCAGTTCTAGGTTTTCCCCTATTTCCATTATAACTTTTAAAGGAACCACATTCCGCAAGCCTCCTGTGCACACTGGAAAATGTTTGAGCATGAGGGATATTTCTTTCCGGATAACTCTCCATATAATATCTTCTTGCCAACTCTGCATTACCATTTGCTTTTCCATAACAAAAATGGATATCACAATATTCGATATTTGAATATTGGTGATTAGCCATTATTAGTTATTTTAAGATTATAAATTAAATAGTTTAAAAAGCGAATTTATTTGATGTTAAACTGACAGCTCTAGTATACTTTGATAGCTATTTACCTGGTAGCTGGTGGTAATGAAATGAGAAAAGTAAATTTACCACTTAATTTTTAAGGGTGATTTACGTCTAAACCGTTGGGTTTAGCGATGTAAATAAAGAGCACCTTTTTTAAAGGCCTGGCATCAGTCTTTCAGAAATTATGCCAAAAACTACTGTAGCTGTCAACACTAAAAAATTATGACAAAAAAGCAATTTTCAATGTAGGTAAAGTGCCCTCTAGCGGCAAACAATCAATGTGAATTGTTACTAGAATGATGAAGCGCAGAAGACTTAGCCTATCTTTCAAATATTAGTCAAATCGGTTTTCCTGTAAGCGAGTAATTCAAAAAACAAAAAAGAAAAACTTGAACTTGGACGGCTTGTAACTCGAAAACGAATGACATTTTGAAAAAAAATTATATGAAGCTCTACCCTTATTTTGTCAAGTAGAATCACCCCCTTAAGTTTCGTGATCGATTTTTGAATCACCCTGTATATATATATATATATATATATATATATATATATATATATATATATATATATATATATATATATATATATATATATATATATATATATATATATATATATATATAAAATAACGTAATAAAAGGTTGCTCAAGTCCAGTCCTGTCTCTTGACCTACTGCGCAAGTACAGTATAGCCCCTTTAAGGGAAGTACAGCTATACATGCTGGACCGAATTTATTTTAGGGTATTTCCCTTTCTTTTACCCCCCTCCAACCTCCTTGGGATCGTTAGAGAATTTAAAAATGTAGTATTTTCTCAACCTAACGACATACGGCAAGCATAGGAAGTTCCTCGTACCATTTTTAGGCAAAAATATTTTATATATAACTTTACTCACTAAACATAAGATATGAATAGAAAACCAGACTACGAAACATAAACAATAAAGTAATATACGAGGTGAGGCTATAAAATAACAAGATTGATGCTTCTACATAAGAAGTACGCATGCGCCAAAAGCGAACGACCGACAGCTGTGTAGCATGAAGCCTTCTCTTTCGTATGCGGCGCCTCCCGTGTCTGTAGATCAATCAGATTGTATAAGAGCTATTTGTTTTTGTTTTGCCGAAAAAAATGATAAATGTAATAATAAAGCAATGAATTGTCCTGCAAACTGAGCGCCAATAAATGCATTGGAAAGGCTCAACTTTATCTAGATCTAAAAAAGCTTAAAAGAGCAAATCAATATTTAAAGCGATGATTGTTTTTTTCGATGTTCATGGGATTGTGTACCTTTTGTGGGTTATTGAAGGTCAAACAACTAATAAACATTATTACCTTGAGGCTCTAGCTCAATTCCGTGAAAGAATAAGAAAAAAAAAAGACTCGAATTGTGGAAGTCAATATCTCAGTATTACGACTATTCGCTTTATTCGCTCAACCTTGCACCATGTGACTTTTATCTGTTCCCCCAAAGTCAAATCTACATTAAAAGGAACAAGATTTCAGTCCGAAAAAGCGACACACGTCATGATTGAGCTCACAGAAGAAGTCTTCCAGTACTGTTTTGAACGAAGGAAAATTCGCATGAAGCGTTGTAGAGATTGAAGAGGGATGTATATTAAAGGAAACCATAACTAAATAAATAAATAAATAAATAAATAAATAAATATATATATATATATATATATATATATATATATATATATATATATATATATATATATATATATATATATATATATATATATATACATTTAAAATAAAATGTTTTACCGCAATAGTCTAGTTATTTTATAGCTACACCTCGTATATAAAGTTATCCGTAAGAAATGTGCATAGAAAATTGACTTTGGTGAGAACGCCTTTTCTCAGATTAAGATGAAATAATCCATGTGGATATTTTTTTCTAATTTTAACAAATCCCCAGTGTACTGAGGGACCGTGAGGCAAGCAAGGATATGAAAGTTGGTTTTTTGGCGGGAACTCCTTTTGACGCACTTGGTTCAGATGAAATAGTCAATGCTATAACTAAATAATTACTGTAGTTTCATGAAAAATATCGTTAAAACAAAATTTATGTAAAAAATGTACCTGCTCTCTTTCTTAACATAACATAAAAGTATAAAATTGTCACCAGACAGTTCCACTAAATTGCTGCAGTTTTTCCTACAATACTGAATTGTTTTCAGCCTATTGATTATTTTAGGTCTACTGTAGTAAAAGAAAAATCACCAGAGACAAATTTGGTACATCTTTTGAAATGCTTATACATAAAAAGATACATAAATTATTGAAATATATAATGTACCATGGCTTATACTAATTAATTATCTTTACTAATATTTTAGGACCGCGTTACGTTGTAGCTGGTAATATATTTCTACAAACAGACTAGATAAGACTTATGGTTCATTTAGTCACGACTTAATGGCTCACGCATGCAAAGGTTACAAGAGGACAGGAGTTTTGTATATATAAATTTTGAAAACAAACCACTATTTTGATACTCTTTTGCGTACTTACTTACCTATTTCTTCAGGTATACTTGTCAAACTATTTCTATCTACATTTAGGTTAGTTAACTTAACCAATTTGCCTATTTCAATAGGCAACTCACTAAGAAAATTTTCAGTTAGAATAAGCTCTTGTAAATTGTGACAGTGGCCAATGTTTGAATTTAAAGACGTAAGTCTATTTTGGTCAACCTAAAACAGAAATAAACGAATCAAAGAAAAGATTCTCTATAAAAAGTTTTCCTAGATGAAACATCTTCAGAGTATATAAGTACTTTCGTGACTTGATGTTGAAAGACCTACTAGAAAATTTTATATATCTACTTACCTTAAGAATAGTGAGCTTTTCCAATTTACCGATTCCATCAGGTAAAGTTTCTAAAACGTTTTGAGACAAATGAAGGTCCGTTAGACTTTCAAGGCCAGCAATGTCCTCGGGTAAAAATTCTAACCTATTTTCGCTTAAATCCAAACAAGTGAGATTGCTAAGTTGGCCGATTTCTGCTGGTAATGACTGAAGCTGGTTGTGATCCAACCAGAGCTCTTGAAGAGCAGGAAGTTTGCCTATGTGTGGTGGCTAAAAGAAAATAAATCTTTATCATATAAGTTGAACTAATCAGAAAATATTTAGGGGATATTTTTGCAGTTTTTAACTCCAACATGTTTGCAAATAAGAGTTGGAGCCGAAATTTCCACCTTAATATATAGAAGTTGAATTTAAGGGATTTTGGAAGACTTCCGTTTCAAACTTGAAATCATTTTAACAGTTTGCAGTTCTTACAGGGTTAAAAATAATGGTTGGGATGGGGTTTCAGGTTGACCTTAAAGCGTGTACTTTTTATGGGAGTTCAGTCAAATTTGGGGTTAGTTTTACAGTTTATAGTCCCAAAAAGGTGGAAAATAAAGTTCAGGGTGTAATCCTCAAGTTTACCTTAAAACACTCTATTGTTTTACCAAATGTCATTTGGGATTTATATTTTAACTGCCATCTCGATCCGCAATTTGAAGTTTGGTAAACATGACAAAGCTTATTATTAGTCATTACAAAAATATAAAGCCACGTGATAAAAAGTGAATCCAGTTAAAAAATCAACAATTCTAATAGAGGCAAGTCAGACATATTGAAATAGTAATTTTTTGTTTCATAATTCCGATAATAGCTTCGCAGTTAGTGAAAACATTAAATTACATGATAAAAAATGAATTTTTTCAAAATCTTAGCGATAACTAATGGTTTTCTAAAAAAAAGATCTGTAAGTACGGTAAGGATGGCGCTGTGGTATCGCTCCCATTCGATTCTATAAATAAAGAGCCAAAATTTGAGCCTTAGACGTTACAAATACACTATAGCTCAAAAGAATTTGGCCATCCAGCAAAAGGCATTTTGTAAAAATTTGATTAAATGAAACTTCATAGTAACTTTAATTATTTATTAGTAATTCTTTAGACATAATATTAATAATGTTTCTAAATTTTAGACTTACCTATGTGTCTTTTGCGGTGAGATACAAACAATGATACCTAATAAAATGGTTTTAATAGATGTATTGTTTGTAACATAAAGATAAATCCAGGTGACCAAATATTTTTGAGCGGCAGTGTAAATCAAAATCAATTTTGGATTCAACCATTCGTTTTTTTTTCGAATGTAATGACATATATATTTCTCATGTTCAATATAAATTTAACGAATATATATTGAATACATTTAGGAAACAGAGTGTTTTATTCTAAATATTCAAACACCTTTAAAATTCTAAATAACAAAATCATAAATATGCATTCATTAATATTGATTTTTTGTTTTTAAATACATCGTTAATAATAATAAAAATATATATTGCATATAATATTCCTAGTTATTTGATTCGCAGGAATGTAGAAGTGTTTTTGAAGTAGAACGAGGAATTTTTGTACTACATTTATTAGACGATTGAGTTATGGGTCTATATTTTTAATTATAATTAGTTATGATTTGATATATGTGTAAAGGGAAGCCTATAAAGAAAAATTGTGAGGGCTCAAAATTATTGTTTTGGATTCACCGTAATTTTAATGGAAATCATATCAGTGAAATTGGTGTAGATTATTTCTTTCCTTTATTTACATTTTATGTTATTTCCACATCCCTATCTGTAAAAACATCTCTTTACAGGAATTAAAGTTTATTGATTATCATAATAATTCTTGATGAAATAATGCTCCTGCTAGCAGAGATTAGCGCGGTAAAATTTTAATATTTCCCCAATTAATAATAATTTTCACGCTCCTTTCAACACTTGAATTTCTAAACTAACATTCTTTAAATATTATAGGAATTAGTAAATTACATTTTCAAAGTTTAGAAATTTTTCTGGGAAAGTTAATTTTATTACCCATTTTTTCATTATCGAAGCATCTTATTAATTTAAAGACTTTTTACAATATTCCTATGAGGATGTAACTTTTACCCGTAAAACGGCGATTCTTAATTTAGAATTAACATTGTAAATATCAGAAATAATTGATGTTAAACAATTTAGTATGGTTTTAGGTTCAAGAATATTTTAATATCTAAAAATGTATTTTTCTTTATAACGCAAGTAATTTTCAATTAGGAAACACGTGTTTTAGCTTTTCCAGGAAGTGTATTAGTAGATTCTGCGTTTTTGTCACAATTTATTGTAAATTAAAAATCACCCATGAAGACGACGTCGTGGATCGTTACAAATTTCAGGGAAATAAATAAATTTTGCGGAAATGTATGTAATTTAAATAACGGAGACGTATGATCTCTTAGACTGAAGTTAAACTCGTATGTTTCGCTCAAAGAGATTATAGATTAAAATAGAGATCGTTAAACCTATTACAAATCATTGTTCATAGCCAAAATTAGGGCTATTCTTTTGAGTTATTATCACTTTCACTTCCATCACTTGAAGTAATCATGATCACTTTAGTCCAATGACAAGTAAATGCATATTCAAAAGAACATGAAGTTATCAGTTTTACTTTGTTCACTTTGAACAATTGATAATTACTCAAAAGAATATAGCCATTGCAGTGAATACGCGAATGCGTGTACTCCACATATTTATATGTTTATTTATTCTTGCAAATTTCTCGATGTTTTAAAAATGTTTTACAATTCACTTTGACTAAAATGTGGTTGTCGAAATTGCTTGTCTTTATTTCTGTTAGTACGACGTTTCGATTAGGTTGTATCTCTAATCGTTCTCAAGTATAAACTGAAGATTCCATTATTATTTTTAATCTTAGCTGCTTCTATAAATTTTCTTTTGTTTTCGTGGTGGGTTCCATATATAGTGCCGTAGCTTCAGACCATTTTATGTGTTTATCTCAGGCGTGTTCTGCAATACCAGATCGTGACGTTTCTCTTTGTTGTGTATGAGTTTTGTTTCTTAATTTTAAAATCAACCTTGGAAAACAAGAAAAATCCCATTCAAAATCTCTCCAAGACAGACGCATTAGCCTTAAAAAAACTTCGTAAGGATGAATCTCTAAAGATTCTATCAGGGGACAAGAGAAATGCAACGGTAATCATGGAGATCGTAACATATGATCAGAAAGTTGGGGAGATTAACACTAAAGAAATACAAAGATCATATACTTGACAAGCTAGGATTGGTGCTTGCACTAGACTACAATAAGCCACTACATCTTTACGGACTACCGAAAATTTACAAAACCAACATACCATTCAAACCAATAACCAGCTCCAGAGGATCCCCAACAAGTGTATTGGCGAAGTTTCTTCTAAAAATCATACAACCTCTAGAAGGTAACACGAATACATATGTTAAAAATTCCACGTATTTCGTTAATATCAGAAGCAGCATTAATCTAGAGCCAGACGACAGGCTAATAAGCTTTGATGTGGAAGTCTCTATACTAATGTGCTTTTAGGGGATCACTAGACAGAATCAAAACCAAATTTTCAAATGATGCAACGTTATCAGATCGAACCATGTTACCACTGGACGGGGGATGGACCTTTTGGAGTGTTGCCTACGTAGTGCTTACTTTCAAATAAAGACAAGTTCTACGCTCAGGACGACGAGCTTTTGATGGGTTCTTCATTTTCTCCATTCGTCGCTTATACATTAATATATATATATATATATATATATATATATATATATATATATATATATATATATATATAAATAATGGCATGGTTCGAAACTCATGTTATTGAAACAATAAATAATTTTTTGACACATCTAAACTCCACTCTACCTACAATTAAGTTTACCATGGAAAAAGAGGTAAATGATCAATTGCCCTTCCTACATGTCTTGATGAACCGTTCAAACAAAATTAAAACTTCAGTCTACAGGAAACCAACATATACTGACAATATCTTAACTTGTCTACAACCTTCAAATAAACATTAATTAACTTTGTTTCACAAATACAAACCAATATCTTTAAAAAAGCATTGAAAATTGATTAAAATCAAAATGAAATAACCAGTGTAGGAAAAGATATGTCAATTGTCTCAAATTATATCACAATAACTAATGACAAGCAACACTGCGGGGTTGTGTAGTTAATATGGAGAAGTTATTATGTTATCAATTATAACCATTTCACGGTGGTTCCCGTCATAGGTCATAAATGCAGAAATCCTATTGTCAAATAACCATTATTTAATTACATATAACGATCTACCGATAAACAACTTACCCAGAAGTATAAATATGTGACCTCCGAAGTGAAAGAATCATTACGTTGCACTTGCCGTTACCAGCGACTCATTTACGCATTGTTTGTGCAGTAGTAAATTTTAGGAATTGTTTTGTTTGTGAGTGGTTTTTGTAACATGGATTTCCAAGAACAAAAGGTATATTTTTTCTATTTTATTGTATTTTTTACTTACTATTTTACATACAAGATTTTTAGGTTGTAGCTGACTTCATGTAGACCTACAACTATTATCAGGTATTTACACTATGCTCGCTCATTTACTTTAGAATAGAGACTGAACTATCTATTTTGAAAATCCGAACTATCTATTTTGAAAATATGAAGTTTCATCTGCAAAGTTTGCATATTTAGCTGCTATAGCACCTCTACGGCTGCGTAGGCTTGATCTACGAAACATACGTTAATTTTTTGAATTTCTTTTTAAGCAGATGCTTTTCTTGGAGACTTGGTCATTCGTAACTGGAAGTGTTCTACAGAAACATCAACATGCGATAAAAACCATTTTAGCTTCTCTGGATGATGTATTGATTCTAGAAGTAAGTCAATCCATAAGTACCGTGACTGGCTAAATGTAATCATATGAGTTGAATTAGTAAGAAGAAATGAGCAGCACAGTTCTAATAAATCTGATACTAGCTCAGAAATGAATGTTATTGCGGACGAGGTTTTATCGTGTATCGTTGAGGCTAAGTTGATGACATCGGTATTTATTATTGAGGAAGTGTAGTAAAACTGCACGTGATATTTTACCATTTTACCCAAGTATATTAACTGCTAAAAAGAAATGTTACCCTGAAAACTTATCAATCTTAGAATCTAAAGCGGAAATTGAATTGCAGAGTTTATTAGATCATATAGCTTCTAGAATATTCTACAAAAAGATATTTTAGATAGTCAATATATTCTAGTAAAAATTTAACTTTGATTGGGAAGTGGGGATTTGATGATATTACAGGTCAAAGTGAATACAGAGTTTCTTACATCCTTCTAGTTCAGACGACCGTACATTGTTTGTGACATCCTATGCCTCACTTCAGTTAGAAGTAGATTCCACTTTTGACAATATTATAGTTTTGAAAAATCCCCGACCCTCATCCACAAGATAATGCAGACCATTTGCTTTCAATTTTTTAAAGAAACTTCTGAAATGTTTAGGGAAGAGGAGGTCTACTTCAGACAAAACATTAATATTTAACTCCGACAATTTTCAACTTTAATAACTGCGATTTTAAAATTCAACAGTCTACAGTTAACCATGGTGGATGGTAAAGTGTGTACTGCTTTGAGTGAATCATCATCATCATCCTGTAAGTGCTATATTTGTGGAGCAACTCTCAAAGAGATGAATCAAATAGGCATCTGTTTACAAAAACAGTCTGATGAAAGTAGCTATGAGTTTGGTTTATCTGCATTACATTCTTGGATTCGCTTTAACGATTATTTTGTTAATCTCGCTTACGGGCTGTTAAGAAGTGGCAGGTTAGGTCAGAAGAAGAAAAGAGACAATAGCAGATAGAAAATTGCATATACAGAATAAGTTAAGCCTAAGATTAGGTTTGCTTTTAAATTTTACATGTTTTGTCATCGAGATTTAATATTGACTCAGATAAATGCGGAAACCGCACGACATTTAGTTCAGGAATATACTTGGTACAATCTCCCAGCTTCCTTTCACGAGGTCCTCATTCAGTATGCACTATTATCTATCGGCAAATTATCCGAAAAGGCAGCCGAATCGAACAATAAACATTATGAGACCTTTAGACGAGATCATATGCAAAAAAAGTCAAGAAAACTTATGAATACGGACTCACTAAACATACTTTTGCTTAGCTCAGATCTACTTACAGTCTTCGGATACTTCCCCGTAAGAAATTGCGTATAATGCCGATTCAGGTTTTTATTACGAGTTTAGCATAAATTATAGTTAAACTAGATATTAAGTTATTTGTTATGATTAAGTTTGTAAATAAATTGTTATCTTGTTTTTTTTTTTGTTTTTTGTCATAATTAAGTATATATAATATATAAAATCATAATCCCCATTATGAAAAGCTTGGATTTCATGGTCAGAGGTCTTTTCCAAAGAGGGAAAACATAAGTTAAATATTGATCTATAATTATTTATACAAAATATTACATAAATGTAAAGTTTATTCTGTATTATGTATCAAATTAGGTAAATAAGTCATAATTACAATTATTGAAGGATTTTAAACCTTTTTCCCTGAAAAAAAAACCCTCTTAATAAAATTACAGAATTATGACCGTCCTTGTATGGCGCCGGATCATCGTGCATTTATTGGATAAACATTATAGGTAGAAGCCAAGGACTTTTAGGTAAAATCAATTGTTAATGGGTGGAAAAATTCTATACATTCTAGAAATACGTTTTCTAATATCTTGTAATATTGAAATAATTAAAAAATGTGAATGATTTTTTTTAAAATCGTAGGAATTTCATGTGTTCTTACATACATAGCGGGAACCTACCAACAAGGCAGATCATCACCTGTCGATTACCATGGCTACACTAGTAGTTTTTTCAACAATATACTTAAATAATTATTTGACAGAAAGAGCTACATCATAATCTCACTCGATTATGGAATGGTATGGAATTCTTAAAATTTCCAAGCTATACAAAATATAGGTTTTCACAAGTAGCGCCTATGTCAGTAAACCTTCCATACCCTAAAACAACCCTCATTCAATTATAAAAAGATGACTCGCGGCTCCGATATTCATTTACGAGTAATAGACATATTTTAACGTTCCTAGGCAAAGCAGTGCGCAATTCTGACGTTCCTTTAGCAATAATGCAATTACTGATTTTAATAAGCTTCTTGATATCAAAGGAGCTCCCTTTCTTACTAATATTACAACTAGATTAAAGAGTTTGATGTTGCAAAACTACAAGTCTCAGGTTCTTTCTGTTCGGTGGATGAAAAATACATATATTTTTTGTTGCTTTTTGCACAATATACTCATTTTAAATTTCCTAAGTAAAAAATGGTATCAAAATCATTATATCCCTATATAAAGGACATAACATTTTTTGTTCCAAATTAAAAAAAAAAATGTGTTATACTATACAGTGCGAGACTTGTAAAATGCGAACAGTGAATGCAAACTTCGCTCCATCACATCCTTTTCGTGTTAGAAGTTGCACACCTTTGATGAATCGCTAAAAAACACAATCCATCCTATTCCACCACCATCGATTTACCTGTACCACCACACCGAGAAGAAAGTCAAAACTTACCCTCCCCGCCACAGTGATACGGCAGAGATACATGTTTCGTCTCTTACTAGACTATTCAGGGTACCGACATGCACTTGTCTGTGCAAAAGACAGATCGGAAGGAAGCATGCAACACTAAACGAGGCTTCGCCGACCCCCCACCGCATTCACTGTTCGCATTTTACTTCATGCACATAAGGAGATGCATGTAGTTATACGTTTGCTGAATGTGATTTCAGCACTACAACGGCAGAATGTGGATATAACCATTGCTATTGCATCTCACACGGAGGGATCCGTGAAAGTACATATATATATATATATATATATATATATATATATATATATATATATATATACAAATAGTAGTAAAAAAGCAAGACATGAGACGATGCAGTGTTGCCGTGTTGGATAGTAAATCTAAAATACGGGTATAAGTTTTTAATCCCTCCGTTTATAATCCATTTAAATTTACAAAGCAAATATTGTCATGAATCAGACGATCATTTTATATTTATATTGATGAGTTTTTATGGATATGAAACAGTATTATATATATATATATATATATATATATATATATATATATATATATATATATATATATATTTCTTATTTATTTATGTAGGCCGATTACTCCCAAACAGCTGTACCGAATTAAATGAAATATTTTGCGTTATGTTAAGGAAGTTTCTGCAGTAGTCCCATATCATTTTGGTCAAAACTGGTGTAGTAAAATCCAAGATGGTGCACAAAAAATTAAATTTTGTGTAATTTTCTCCAGAACTGGCGGACTAAAAGTTGACATCCCTCGATTTTGCGCAAAATTGGTACTGGGTGGTTTTTGAGTGTACAGATTAAGACTTTCAAATAATTTTCTTTTAATTCAATATGAAAGACTAAAAATTTTATATTTTTCTAATTTTGTCTAAAATTGATAATTGGTGTTTTTGGGAGCGTAGATTATAGCTTGAAAATTATATTTTTCGGATTCTTCCAAAAACTGGGGGGGGGGAACATTACGGTAAAAGTAACTTCTCTAAATTCAATAGGCTGAATGAAATATGTCAGACTAAAAATCTACATATCTCAAGTTTTTTGCAAAATCGGTATTGGGATATTTTGGAGACGTAAATTAAGAATCGAAAATTAATTTCTTAAAATTCAAGACACAGGATTTAAGACGAACTAAATTTTTATTTTGTCCAATTTTATTTATGACAGGTATTTGAAGAACTCTCAGAATCAAAGAATTTTTTAATTTCTGTATCTATAAAATCATCATTATTTAAATGATAGGAACATACCAAATGTTTCTTATTCAGAGACCCTGGAGACAATTCCTTCGCTAGGAAGTGGCAACCGTGCGGTAACAAGGAGGAGTTTATCCTTTTTAGTCGGTAAGAAGGGATATGCAACATTGCCACGTTTTGAACGGAGATCCAACAATTTAAATTCTTTTATACTGGTTACAAAGGCATGTATATAACATTTTATTACCGATATTCAATCATTCGCCACATTGTAATAATGATTGAGTTGTGTCCTATCATTGTGTCCATTTTATGAGCGTCAAAATTATAGCATTGGAGTAACAGTGTTGTTTTTATTTAATCAATGCTTTGATATAACTACGCCGCGATGGAGGTGTGAAAATACAGCTTTCCAAATCAAGGTTAGAGGCACTGCAATGACTAAAAATGAATAACCATTGTTGCTGAGAAGAATATTTTTGTTTTTTAATTTAATTTACAATTTATTTACAACCCCCCTCATTTCCAAAACTGGATTTGCTCCTAGGATGAAAACAAAAAATAAATTTCGTAATTAACTGAACCTTGGCTTCAATTTGCGTATAAAATTAACTACACTACTATTAGTTTTTGACAAGAATGCATCTTTCCTTAATTACTTTTTTTTTACTTAAATAAATAACAAATACTTTCCAAAACGTTTGCAATGTTTTACTGATTTACAATTTTGAGATATAGTTCCCTCTACCCTAAATAAACTTATAATTCTGTGGTACGCGATTGGTCCGCAATACACGCAAGAATCATGGGTCCAGGAGGCAAGGAATAGGGGACCTGTTTGCAAAAAGGGAAGCAGAAGCTAAATTTTTCGGACCAAAACTAGTTCTTGGCAATTATTATAATATATCAAAGAAGTCAATTTGAGTAGCTTAGGTACCGGAAGAAACATAACATATTCGAAGACTTTTATATTAAACCCAACAGAGCAAAAAAACAGTTGCCAGAAGGAATACCGGAACTCAATAGAATACAGCTTAAAAACACTAATTTGTAAATAAGGCGCAGCAGTAGAACTATCTATATTTGTATTTAAATAAAAACAACTTAAAGTTATTATAATAAACTTACCAGTTCGTCAATTTCATTATCACCCAAATCCAACCGTTCCAAATTTACCAACAAACTAAACGACCCGGGCAATTCCTTGAGCAGGTTTTCCCTAAGTTCTAGCGAGGTAAGTGACGTGAGCTGACCAAAATCAGCTGGTAGGCTAGTCAATGACATATCATTGAGTCCCAACGTCGTCAGCGATCGCAGTTGCGCGAACGCTGGAGGTAGTCGGGCGATGGGGTTCGAACTAAAATCGGCTACCCTCAAAGAGCGTAGCTGACCTATGCTTTCCGGGATATCGGGAATGTCTGTAACAAAGAGAATATAAAAATATAACAAACCATGTATCTATTTATCTACATACACATACATTAAACTAAAAATTTCGAATATCAAAAAATTTAATTTAGCTTTTTGGCTTGCAAGAGTCAAGATTTTCTTTAAATTATTTTTAAAAACGTAAAGATGAGATTTTATATGTATACAGACTTATGTATTTATGCATGTAAAATAAAGCACGATATAGTTCGATTTTCAGTAGGGTTGTTTTTTTCTGGCAAATCGATTCAAAGCGCTGGCAATTTCTAAATTGTAATAATCGGTCTTAAAGCCAAAACGAAAGTAGCCGTTTATATTTCAAGAACAATAAACAAAAACAAATATTTATCATTGAAAATGTTTTTATTGTTTTCCAAAATATTTCCACGATAATTTCTGCCACTGGGAATATGGTATCCCTAAAACATAATTTTTGGACGCATTAACCGCCTCTTCTGGCATAGAAAATTGTTGACCACGCAGTTTGTTCTTCAAGTACAGGAACCAAAAGAAATCACTCGTTGCCAAATCAGGGTTTTACGGCGGATGACCCATTAAATCCACGCTCTAAATGCTTGAAAAGTCACTTATTTGAGCCGATGTGAGAGTCTGTATTGTCATGGTTGAGAATGATCTATCGTCTATAGTTTAATTTCCTTAATTCACCAAAGACTTCCAGCAAACAAATGGTTGTGAGCCATTGACGGTTGTGACATGACCAGTTTTTTTTGACAAAACAGGCGATCATTCGCTTAGAAGTGTTTAGTACACGAGCAGCTTTGATTGGTTTTGGCTCATCATCGAAAACCCATACGGTCATCTGTCACGATCTTAAAAATGTTTTTAAATCATCGCGATTGTATTTTTTAAGCTTTATCTTGCACTAATCGACATGAGCTGTTTTTGAGCGATTGCCAAATTATGCAGGATACAACACGAACACAGTTTCTTCACGGCCAAATGTTCAAGCCATATATTATATCCGCTGGTATTCAGGGATACCATAATCTTATGATGATGTTGCATTATCAGTTCATGCACAGCATTGATTTTTTTACAATAACAACCAATTTTGGACGACCTTCATGGGACCCGTCCGTGAGCCAAAAACGGCCACAATTGAATGCATTAAATCAGCGAGATACAGTGATTTTCGTAGGGGCTTCATTGCCATATAAAAATGTCGGAAGTTGTGAAAAATAATAGCATGAAAATATTCAAGAATTAATTTCATTTGGCCGAGATGAAATTTCGAAGTTACTGACAACAATTCAGTTAATGTCCGTATTTCAAACTTTACAATGGATATGTTAGATAATACTTAGTAAAACTAGTGTTGCCAGATCCTGAAACATAAGTTAAGTTTTCTTAATAGTCCGAAAAAATCAGGACCTTTACGAGGAAAAATTAAGTGACCTAAATCTACGCACATACCTTTAATTTGGCATTTTAAACAATACGTTAAAAGTTTCTGTCGACGTGACCCTTGTTAAACCTTTTATAAAAGGTCAAGGACAAAAAGAAATCATATTTTTAAATGGTAAAATATACCGCCAATTATAAATTAGGACAAATCTGTACAATTTAGAAAATTCCGAGAAACTTCAAGTTATAATCGAAAAATCAGCATTTTGCTTTCATTAATTTCTGGTTTAATTTAAGGCGATATGGTTGTTTGACATTTCATTTACTATAAGAAGCACTTTCTTTTAATAAAAAATTAATACTAGGTAGTATACGGAATTAAAAGTCTTAGAAAACATTAAAAATGCGTCCAGATTTTATAGGGACTACTCCGTTCCTAGTTTAAAGGGGCTATTAGACTACACGATATTTAGGGAGTGCCAATTATATCGTCCTTAATCAGGATCCTAAATCAGTAGGAAAGTGATTGTTGAGCGAACGAGAACTCCAATATTTACTGTGGCACATGCGTTTTCTAAGAATGTAACAAGAGACCTTGTCGTAGTAGACAGGGTAGTGGGGGGTTTTTGTAGCCGACAAAGAGACATTCCTTCACTGAAGTTTTTTAGACGTATTTTGGCCCCTGATTAAGAATATCAAGGGTGGATTCCAGAAAAATGATTGGGTAATTTGTTATAATCAAAAAATTGCCAATTAAAAAAAATGTTCAGCATAAATAAATTTTTATTAAATTCTGCTTTTTAATGCAATAATTAAATAAAACGTACGCGCCGTTGTGTATGAAGGGTTCCATACTTTAAACCCATTTATATATATATATATATATATATATATATATATATATATATATATATATATATATATATATATATATATATATATATATATATATATATATATATTCGCGCTGTGCGTTCGCCCCGTTCATTCCCGCTTTGTTTTTATTCTGATAAGCACGTATAGATTGATTCGAGCGCAATTGTCATGGCAAGCTTAAATGATGGAACGCAATAGAAAGAGGAGTTTTTAAACCGGTTATTAGCGATTCGCGATCACGAAAAAAAAGAGGACCACTTTTATATTATGACAAAAGAAACCTATGACAATTTAGTGGACGAAATTGAAGAAGCACAATTAGCTGTTCAGAAATCTCGAAACAGTACAGGAGACTGAAGCGATTTAAGGTAATTAATATTTGTGGAATACGAAAATGAGTGACTAGACAGGAGCCCATGAAATACTACTTGTATGTAGATGAAATTTTTGATATAATTGAAGCAGCTCATGTGGCCGTTGGTCACGGTGGTCGGGATAGACTTAAAAATGAAACTTCACGAAAATATGCGAACATAACTTTAGAAATGATAAATATTTTTCTCTCTATGTGCGAAACTTGTCAGCGTAAAAAGAGTATGAAGAAAAAAGGACTTGTTTCAAAACCCATACTACATTCTGAAATGAACAGTCGTTGCCAAGTTGATCTTATCGACATGCAAATTCAAGAAGATCGGGGATTTAGGTTTATAATGGTGTATCAGGACCATTTGACAAAATTTGTTTTGTTGCGTGCACTGAAAACTAAGAGAGCCATGGAGGTGGCGTATCAGTTGACTGATATATTTTTGACATTTGGTGCTCCTTGCATCTTACACTCCGATAACGGCAGAGAATTTGTAAATTCTGTCATAAATGAGCTCGTTTCATTTTGACCCGAGTGTAAATTGGTCCATGGAAAGCCAAGACACAGTCAAAGCCAAGGATCTGTTGAAAGGGCTAACCAAGACATAGACAAAATGTTGGCTTCATGGATGCAAAATAATGATACTAGAAATTGGTCAAATGGTATTCGGTTTGTACAGTTTATGAAAAATCGGGCACTTCATTCCGGTATTAAACAGTCACCATACAAAGCAATGTTTGATATAGAACCGCGAGTAGGGCTTATGACTTCGACTTTGCCTCGAGATGTTATTGAGGATATACGAGATGAAGATGATCTCGAAAATGCATTAAATAAAATAAATATGACGGATAGTACAGATAATGCAGAAACTGAGTCTGTAGCTAGTTGCAGTGGACAGCATCAGATTATAACCGGAGCCAAACCAAAAGACGCAGAAAGTTCATCCAAAACAAGTGTAAAATCGCCAATCGCAGCAGAAGCCAGTGAATATGACATTGAAGCTGAAGCATCTACGACTGTAGAGCCTCTTATAATACCACCAGATGACAAAAATCTCAAGGTCGTAACAAATGTAAATCGATAAATAATGGCATCCAGAGAAACAGCACATCAAAACTTGAAAAAATAGGCCAAGAGAATGACATTGGCTTCAGATGCAATACACGTTCCAGTAAAAATCGGTGATAATGTAATTATACAAATCCCCGATGTCGACAGAGCAAAAGCAGATCTACGTAATATAGTCGGAGTGGTTCTTCAAAAGGATGATCAGGGTTTTCACAAGATTTGAACGAAATATGGAATGCTCGAAAAATTATATTGCAGGTATGTACCTATCTATTGCTTAATTGTTTTATCATATAACTATATCGCTATTAGGTAAAAGCTAACTATTTAAATGTGCTTTTCAGGTCAGAATTCGACAAGGGCAAAGAAAAATTTTTGCATGAAGAAGATGTTTCAAATACAAATTTACCTTTGAACTGTTGTTAAGGAAGCAGCCATAGGAACAGGCCAAGGATTTATGCGCTGCGTATGCAAGAAAGGATGTATGTCAAAAAGGTGTCTCTGCAAGAAAAATGGTTATCTTTGCAACTCAAAATGCCACGATAGTTTGTTTGTTACTTTTTGAAATTTTATGGTTGTGTTCTGTTGACTTGTTTGATTATTTTATTTACTTTTAATTAATATTGTCACCTTGGCAACTACTTTATGTTGATGTTCCCTAAAATGTTCCTTAAGATGTAAGATTATTATTTTTACTAGGAACATGGCTCTGTGTCCTAGATCTTTTTAATAAATATTTTTAAAAGTATATCTTGTTTTCAATCCCAAATTAGTTTCTCTATGCTAGTTTTAACTAAAGCTGGGAGTGACAACTAGTTTTATCTGAAAATCAAATATATCAGTGGTTAATTCTAGTTTTGACTAGGTATTTCTAGTTTTAACAAAGGCATTTAGTAAAAACTAGTTCTAATTGGGGAAAACGCGTTCTATCTAAAAACGGGTTTTAACTGTAATAAATAAATAAATATATATATATATATATATATATATATATATATATATATATATATATATATATCCGTTTTTACTTATTAATTATAAGTATGTAATCATAAAATAAACAATACAATAGTACAAAGAACTTCAGTTATTATAACTATTATTGCTTGTGTTGGTGCGCTGCTTCAGTTTTTCAAATTTTAATACTTTCCATATATTTTCTTTCATAAAGTATAAAGCAATGAGCGTAATACTTGTTTTTCAAAGTTAATTAACTTTTTGGTGAAAAAATTAACACAGTTTTGTTATAAATGTGATCTTTAAATAATCGGGAAGCTGCATATAATTTTTCAGCACGTGCACATGATTCTTTCTCATGTAGGTGAGAATTTTCTTTGTACGATGTTTTCTCGCTAATAATACATTTATTAGTATCTACAACATAACCATTGCAGCGCGTCATTAACTCCGTTGATACTGATTCTTGACTAGGTGTAATTTTTTACATTTCTCATATTATCTTTACTTAGATCACTATTTTCTCTTTTTAGATTTTCATTTTTCACTTTTAAACTATCTAAGGTTTTTTATGTGCATATATAAGTTATGTAGTACTTGAACAAATCGGAAAATTAATATAATTTGATTACTTCAATAATCTTATATTGAATTAAAGTTTATTTAAAGTTGTTTGAAACTAAATGAAATGTTTAAGATCTAGAATTATATACATAAAACTTGTTATAAAGTAACTTTACCTTCTTTGGCTGTTACAGCTAAGCGACAAAACACCATGTCCCGATGCAAATCGGCAGCGTCGCGTATTCGACACCTACCTTGGCCGGTATCGTTAAATTTATGCCTTTTTTATTTTCTTGACAAATAACGCATAAATCAATGTCAAAAAAATAATCTTTTTTGAATTTGCCCATATTGTTCCCCTCAACAAATTGAAAAATGAAAACATTTTTTATTTAACAAAAAATATTTTTTTTAATCATTAAATTTTTTTTTTGTTTATATCAAATCACCTGACCATTTTTGGGAATCCACCCTTGATATTGGTAATCAGGGGGTCAAAATACATATAAAAAAACTTTAGTAGAGTTATGCCTCTTTACTGCTTACGAAAACCCACTAGGCTCCCAGACTATAGCCATAGTGGTTCGTTGCATAAAAATAGGATGGACTCGCGAACAACGCCGTATAACCATCATACATAATAATTTTATTTAAATAATCTTAATAATTTTCATTCCATTAGTATTGCATATCTTTATGAATGTCGAGAACATATATTTACTTTTGAAACAATAATTGTATCAAAAAAGGTGAAATATCCACTACTCTATGCGAAGGCTCGAACCCAGACATCAATGACAGTGAGGCAAACACTTTATCCGCTCGGCTACTGTGGTCATGACCAAATAAGTGTTTAGAACTTGTAAATAAACTGCGATCCGGGGTCTAGTGGTTTAGGTTTGATCATAGTTTGTTTAAATTAGTTTTGTAGATATACTTAGATTCATAATATTTCATAATATTTATAATTATTGCATTTCCGATTGTTTAATTACCTATATTATTTCGTTATGACAATCAGTGTTTTGTCTGCACCATGTGTTAATGGCAGAGAGCTCTGTACTGCGCATGTGGTATTATTTAGAAAGTTCCTATATTTTCTATCTCTTTTCTATTTGCGTAACTCTTTCACTTACATGAGACCTTGCTCTCTTTAATGTTAAATGCTATTACACCACACTAAATAATTTTCTAATTAGACCACTAACTGTGTAAGGAAGATCGGCATCGCTGTAGACTTTGAACTACCCTAAATGTTACTACATCACACTGAATTCTCTTAGGAAGACTAAAAACTGGATTCTCTAATAAGCCCTTAAGAATAGTGAACACTTAGATGATTCACATTGGCAAAGAATGATGTAACTTTACCAGTTTTGGTGACGAAATTGCGGACAGTCTGGTTATGAAATATTATTGATTTTAATGAAAATTCCAAATTATGCAATAGCAGTAACGTTGAAAATATGTAATTTTTCATAAAACATAAAAAAGAACAAGTACTATTTCCAATAAAACAAGAAGTAATTATTCAATAAGTCATTCATGGACCTTAGTTGCTGTGCTTCAAATATTTTACGTTATATAAAACCATTGCGTCATGGTAACACGATCACATCATAATGAACAGAAATAAAACAAAATTCGAATAACGTCATAACCAAATCCTTCTCTTAAATATACAAATAATTATTTTAGTCCCATTAGGCTATATTTATTTCTCCAAATTTAAACTGCTTTCAAAAAAAGTAACATTTAATTTAGTTTATAGCGTTTAACAGCATGTTTTCATGTTAAAGTAAATACAGATCATGATAGGTGTTAAGTGATTCCTTAGAAATCTAGAAAAAAATACGTAATACGTAAATAAACCAAAAACAGCTATATTTAAAAATAAAAAAATAAAAGTACCATTGCCACAGTTATAAATAAAATGATTAATCAATGTAAGAAAAAGATGAAGGAAACAATATTATTAAACTTCATTGTCAGTAGTAAATATGAAACATATGTGGTCTCTCATTTGAAAGGCTATTAAAACAGATTTGCCCATAAGATTAAAAAAAAAAACAATTAAAATGAAATTTAATTAAAATATATTACAGGAAAGGGTGCAAATTGAAAGTCTTTTGTTTTTTAAAAAAAACTGTTCTTATTTTTTTTTTCTTAAAAATACGTCTGGTTCGCTTAAGGAGGTCCATTCGCTACACATGAATCAAATGAAGTGTAGTATCCATTATCTGACAAATTAAATTAAAGTACTAATAAAAAATGATTTAATTTAAAAATAAATAGTTTGCAAGTCATTTAACAATGAAATAGAAAATATTATTAAAAAAATAATTTAATATGGAACTTCATTAGACTCATTTAAATCATAATACGGCTCAATTATTCTAGGATACATTACGCCCCATCAAACATTAACTTTTTAAAATTTTTGACTAGGAGTGGTAATTTTAAAATCGGATTTTTCTGTGCCCAGTACCTACAACTGTGAAGAGACTACCTCATTTGTCGTAAAAGTTGCCTCGTCGGAAAATAAAATGTTCCTGTGAAAGAATCTACTAACTAAAATTATTTCACCCATCCTAAAGGATAAATTAGGATTTTGGTCTACTGATTGTGAGTGAAAAACTATCAAGGTGTCATGGTTGTGGTGTATTTTGACCTTTTTAATATTTGGCACATCCCAGCGGCATTAAATTTGTTAATCAATTTATGCATGTCTTTTCGAGTTATGTAAACACTTGGGAACTTTTCATTAAATACTTCAAACGCATATCGATAAGAGTCCATGACATTTTCTAAGGTGAGCATGGTCAATTTATTATTAAGTAATTATTTTTTGACAAAACACAAATAATGTCTGTTACCTTAACATTGACAGAAAAGTATCCCATAATTGAATTAATTCACCCGTTCAATCAAAAACAGAAATGTTTATTACACTGCTTTGCTTCAAAAAAATTATTTTTTGGTGAAAATTATTTTTTATATATTTTTTTGATTAAGTCAGATATTTAGGTTAATTAAAATTTTTCAAAAAAATTACAAATAAGAGTAATTCTACATTTATGGTGACATCCGAAGGCAACAACACTTTTCATCCAGAAGGATTTTTCCACGAAAAATCGAAAATATTGAAATTTACCGAAGTGCAGTACCATATCTGTGGACTCACTGTCAACGTTTTGGTTGGTATAATTGGTGAGCGAGTAATAAAGTCGATATTTCTTGAAGGTAACCTAAATGGGAGCTTTGCCTCACGATCGAATATAGTGTCCACATCATGAAGCCTCATCAACTTACTATTTAGATTCAACAATAATAGGGCGACGTTTTCCCCAATAGATTTATTGGAGGAGATGTAACTGAGTGGCAGGTAAGATCATCAGATTTTAAATTGATTTTACCTTTTCATGGGGTCACTTAACACAAGAGCTTTTGTAACAAAACCGACAACTATTGACGATCTTAGGAAATGTATTAGGTTTGAGATACGACAAATAAAGGGTGTTTTTTTATAGAGGTATAGAACTTTTAAATGGAATAAAACAAAGATGAATTTTTTAAATTGACAAGAAATTTACTTTATTCGAAAGATAACCTTCTGGCATTATAATTTAAATATGACTTCTGGCATATGACCGCCACGGCTGGCTCGGACGTAGTCTAATCTGGAGGTCCAATTTTCGATGACTTTTACCAACATTTGTGGCCGTATATCGGCAATAACGCGGCGAATGTTGTCCTCCAAGTGATCAATCGTCTCGGGCTTATCGGCGTAGACTAGCGACTTCACATATCCCCACAGAAAATAGTCTAGCGGCGTTAAGTTGTACGATCTTGGAGGCCAATTTACGGGTCCGAAACGTGAAACTATGCGGTTACCAAACGTTTCCTTCAATAAATCAATTGTGGCACGAGCTGTGTGACATGTTACGCCGTCTTGTTGAAACCACAGCTCCTGCACATCATGGTTGTTCAATTGATGAACGAAAAAGTCAGTAATCATGGCTCTATAGCGGTCACCATTGACTAACGTTCTAACCAGCATCGTTTTTAAAGAAGTATGGACCAATGATTCCACCATAAAGCACACCAAACAGTCAGTTTTTCTGAATGTAACGGTGTCTCAACATACACTTGAGGATTATCATCACTCCAAATATGGCAGTTTTGTTTATTGACGTATCCATTCAAACAAAAGTGAGCTTCATCGCTAAACAAAATTCGCTTATGAAAATCGGGATCAACGGCAATCTTGTTTTGGGCCCATTCACCGAATCTACGCCTTGCAATTCTTGCACGAGTTGGATCTCGTAAGCACGCAAACCAAGATCTTTCCGCAAAATGTTCCATAAAGTGAATGGACACATATCCAATTCCTGTGCACGATGGCGGATAGAGTGATTCGGGTCTTCCTCTACGCTACGCTCTACAGCAGCAATGACTTCTGTACGTACTGTACGACGTCTCTGTGGATGCGTATTATCATTTAGAGTAAACGTGGTGCGAAAACGTTCCATAGTTAATCGAATCAATTGCTCTGATGGACGATTATGTTGACCGTAAAATGGACGTAGTGCGCGATAAGTATTTCGAACAGAACCATGATTTTCAAAATAAATTTGCACAATTTGGAAGCGTTGTTCAGGCGTCAGTCTATTCATGTTGAAATGCCAAACCAAACTAAACATAAATCACTTGACAGCTGACAAAATGGCCGCCAGTTAAAAAAGTGTTGCCAACTTAAAGTTCTATACCTCTATAAAAAAACACCCTTTAATACCGGAAATGGTATGAAATGTAAATTTCCGTTTAGAGTTTCGTCGAAAAAAAGTTGACATTTCTATTTTTTATATATCTCAAAATTAAAATGAAATTTTACACGACATACTGTTCAATTGAAGTCACACATTGGGGTTGTTTTTATCCCGTAAAAAAAGTGAAATATTCCCAAAAGACATACCTGGAAAAATTTTTCTACCGTGTGTACCTTTTCATAAAATATATTTAGCTGTATGTTAAATCTCAAAACTTACACCAATTTTTCTTACTCTAGACAAAAACACTTCGATCCGATATTTTTAAATGTTATAAATTATTTACTGTCGACATAAAAATTGATGTAAGAATATAAGGAATTAATATTTATTTACAAAAATAAATAAATAAAATTGTCAATGAAAATAGTAAAATATAGAAAGTGCTTTCTTTCGCTATCTAAGTGTAAAATCTTGTAACTAAGACAGCATTTAAAATCGATTTAAACTTCCGGTAGAATTTTGTGGTTAGTGGTTGAAAAGGATAAGAAGCTGAAAATTTTCTTGCAAGTAGATAGTAGGAAGTTTTTTCTATAGATTAGTGGTATTTTAAAAACGTAGAAATCTTAGTACTTTCGAGACGCACAAAGACAATTTGTAACAAAGCAAAAAATACGTAATATCATTCAAACGACTTCTAGTTAGGACTGACTAGAATTGTATTGGGGCGACATTAATTGACCAATTATTTTTCTTATGGTATTAGCACAACTTAGGACGAATATATAGGTTTGTTCCAACCCGCATCAAAAACAGTTTCTGACGCCGGTTGGAACGAACCCTATATATATATATATATATATATATATATATATATATATATATATATATATATATATATATATATATATATAAATAAATAGATAAGTTTTTGTCCGTGAAATTTAAAATAAAATAGAATCAAATATTGGCGAAGCGGACGAGAAAATTCGTCAATCTACATGATTCTCGTGTTAAAAAGTGCGGAGCACTCCAAAATATGGAAAAACTCCGAGTCCCATAGATGGCGACAGCGCTGTTTCGTCTTAATATGGGACTCGTCAGGTAACCGCATTCGGCACAAACAATATTAGGACGAAACAGCGCTGTCGCCATCTGTCGGACCCGGAGTTTTTCCATATTTTGGAGCCCGCACTTTTTAACACGAGAATCATGTAGATTGACAAATTTTCACGTCCGCTTCGCCAATATTTGATTCTATTTTATTTTAAATTACACGGACAAAAACTTATCTATTTATTTATTTACTTGTTTGGCTTTGAAACACGCTAAACGTTGCTCTCATGGTGGGATCGTTTGGTGCGACACGTGGTTTGGCTGCTAAAATGTTGCGGTAGGTTTGGTTTCCAGTACCGAAAAATGCGACCCCTATCCGTTGGGCAGCGCGTTTCGTGTACTCGATTTTACATATTTCTGTTTTAATTCACCGTCGCGCCACCATATGGCGGTTTTTTACAAACTTGGTTAATCTGTGTGGTTCTTGTGTTATCAAGTGGACCATCGAGATGTCGCCTTTGTCGTCTTGTTTGCTGTTTTTTGATTTTAAATTCAGCTTTATAGGATGCAAAGGCGAGATGATGATTTGTACCGAATGCGGTGGCCTGACGAGTCCTATATTAGGACGAAACAGCGCTGTCGCCATCTGTCGGACCCGGAGTTTTTCCATATTGCGGAGTGCTCCGCACTTTTTAACACGAGAATCATGTAGATTGACAAATTTTCACGTCCGCTTCGCCAATATTTGATTCTATTTATATATATATTCCGTCCTATTACATCCGACTACGGATGAAGGTCTTTCGAGGTCGATCGCCTTTGTGAATTCAAACAACTTCATTACCTGACCCTGCCTAACTGCTTCGAGCAATATTACTGTAGCCCCGAAATATCTTCCCCAGACGGTTGAACGCCGGGCACTCTCTGAGGAGATGATCGAAAGTATCATCCTCTTCCAGGTCTCGCAGGTGATAATGTCCCATCAGCAATCCTACCAAGATCCGCAGTTCTTTCCTTTTCAAGAAAAGAAGCTTCCTATTAAGCCGCGCATTAGGTTCACTTATATGTTCCTTGACATATCTCATTTCAGAAACAGTTTCAGTACTCTCTTATCAACAGTAATTGCAACAAATAAAATGGGTTGAAGGCCGTACGGCTTAGCTGTAGACTCCACCTTTGCTAAACGGTCTGCTTCCTCGTATAAATAAATATATAGTTTAAAGTAGTTCTTCTCAGTTTGCCAAATTTTCAGCAATTTCATTTAGAAGAACGCAGAACGAGTGTGATCATCATATCAAACATGTCTTTAACTTTTTAAATTAGATCCAGCAGTTTTTAAAAAACTGTATATCAAATTTCAAGAATCTTTTTTTCCAATTAGTTTCTCATTTTTGATATTTGCACATTTCCAGTCATTATATCAAAAAAGTCATTATCTTGCTGATAACCCACTGCAACTCTCAATGGTGGTTGCAGTCAACTTCTATAATTTTAAACAACCTATTATCTCACTTTTCCAATTTTCTGGAAAAAGGACACCTCTCAAGTTTTCAATTAGTTCTTTGGAATTATTTTAGTTTTTAAATTTGAGGCAAGTGACCTTCATTGAATTACGTTCAAAAGTTCAACAACTTTTCGAATCTATTTAAACTCAAATATGTTTTTATGCAATAAAAATATTCAAGCTATGCGTAACATTCAAACGGGATAAAAGTGATTGGACTATAAGCGGTTCAATAGTGTCAATCGGCAAATAACATGTCAAGCACAAAATAAACGATTATAGAGATATTTGAAATCCCTCAATTTCGATAACTGTTTTTTTATTGAGAAAATTTATGTAAATGTTAAGATGAGCAAAAACATAAATGTGAAAACAATTAGCAAAAATTCATTTAATAGTTCGTTCAGCTATTAAAATAACTAATAACTACGGAATGTGGAGCGAGGTGTACAAAGGAACATATAACTGGACCTACGTGAGGGGCCATCTTCATAAGATTAGTGTCGTAGATGACCAGACATGCTGATGGTGCTTGGTGGAGAATGAAACTGTTGACCATGTCCTAAGAGAGTGTCCAGCACTCAACGGACTGAGGCGGAGGCATTTCGGAGATATAATTTTGTCACCGGAAGACGCTAGGCAAGTTCATTCATTCAATTACCGAATCCGTCAAATGCTATTGGGAAAACTGAAATAGGTTTAATGCATCTGTATGTTATCGCTTGGTAAGTTTAGTCATTTAGCATAAACATTTTATTGATTCGAAAATACCTTTAATAAAGCTTAAAGATAGATATACTCTATTTGTTATTGCAAAAATTGCGAATCTGATATTGGAGTTGAAGTTGACACTCCGATACAGTACTGTTGATTGCTGAACAAACGGGTGGAAAAAAATTAGGTCATTTTTTCATGTATATCTTTTCAGTAGGATCGAATCTTAAAGAGTATGTTAATATTAAGAAAATATTTTAGATCACATTTAAAATTTTAATACTGGAATTCCATAGAATACTTTCTTCCTCAATGTTACAATTTATAATTAGGCGAATCAATAGAGAAAAAGATAAGTGATTCTGTGACAAAAATATTATACCGACTCTGCCATCATACTAAAAACAATCCGTAGGGATATTTTGTTATGTTTTACCCTCTCTACTATGATCCATTACTTTGTTATAAACCATTAAAACCAAAAAAACAGTTTTTTTTTGTTTTATGCTTATAAAATGAAAACCAATGAATCAATCTCAATGGTGTAAACAGATGATTTGCAGAGAATAAAAATTTAAACAAAATGAGTAACGAAGAAACACAGAAAAAACGGGAAAATTTTGCATTTTTTCAAAAATTCATATATCTGTAATTTTTGAAGTTGTAGGGCACAATTCGTTGCCCTATTACTACACTCACCATTTTTTCGGTAAATCAAAAAAAAAACAGCCTTATAAAATTGAAGGCCAATTTGTCTACAGACATGGGGGGCGTCGTATTTGAAAGAGAAGGCTTCACCCCACATAGCTGTCGGTCGGTCGCCTTTGGCGCATACGTAATTCATCTGCGGAAGCATTAGTTTTGTTATTTTATAGCCACGCCTGAACATTTGGCATCAACATTTGGCCGTGGATTCCACGCAATTTTCAAAGAAATACTCAAAAAATACGATCGCAGTGCTTCAAATGGTCGCCCGTTGTTTTGGAAAAACTGGCCATGTCGCAACCTTCCCTTTAGAGGATGTGTGTCGGAACTCTTCGGTGAATTGAGAACATACCGGATTCAACGGAGCTCACACATAGTCTCAAATTAAGACTTTTTGAGTATTTAACACGCGGAATTGACGAGTCATCCGCCGTACAGCCCTGATTTGGTACCCCAAATTTTTTTTTGGTCCCGTACATGAAGAACAAATTGTGTGAACAACAATTCTGTAGGCTAGAAGTGACGGTTGAGGCGTTTAAAAACTATGTTTTGAGTCACAGTGGTAAAAATGCTTTTCGAATTGGTACAACATGCATTGATAAATTTTTGTTTTTGTTTGTTATTACCATCGTCACATTTGCTGCTTCTGGTTTCTGTGAGCTGGACTGTATTATAAGAAAAAAAATTCAACAGCCAGGTTTGAAACCCTTAACTGAAGTTTACTTGTTTTGCTGAAACAGTGTTAGAGACGGAACAGCGTAAAAAAAATATCGAAGGTTGGGTTGTTTATTTACTTGACTCGGAAGAGTTTGTTTTCAAAAAGGGCTAAAATCTAACGTTACATGTATTAACGGTGGCTTACAAAACTATTTAATATGGTCAACTATGCAATACACATATTATAAAGTTAACAAACCTATTTGAGAAGGTTACCTAAAATGCATTTTTTCAAACACTTTGATAAGAATAAGGTCTTCGTTTCCCCTTCGTGGCCGTACGCCACTGAGCCTAATGAAACGTGACCGTTTCGAATTTGTTTTATCCAAGTGCAAAAGGTAAAACGGAAGGAAGGTAAAGGATACGCAGTAAAGTAATCCGCTTGACCATTTCTGATTAGGGTGAACCGAGAGGTCGACGAACAGATAAATTAGAATTTGGCGTTTTGGCTGTCGCCGGAAATACGTTTTGGATTTAGGGCGCCGCATTTCTCTATTTTTGGGGATACATATTAGTGTTTTCTAGAATAGATAAAAACCCTTTGTGATCAAGCAGATGTACGATGGGTTATATAGTCCACAAACGGGGTTTCAGAATGAAATTATACGTTCGTTATTTAGAGTGCAACTCTTTCGACTTTAATTGAAATTTAATTGACTTTTTAATAATTAATTTTGAATTGCCATTGAAATTCGAAATATTAGGTTATCAAAAAATTGTATCTAGGAAAATAATAAAGAAAAACAGGAGATACGTCTTGGAACTAGCCAGAGTAGTTGAAGTTAAACAAAATCCTCCATTATTGCCAGTAACAAAATGAACTTATCGTTCCACTTGTTAATTTAAACTAAAATATATATTTATTTCTTTTCCATATTGTATTTATTTTGTGTAAATTTAATTTTTAAATACTCTTACAATTTCTCAACGAAACGGTTTCTTTAAATATTAGCTATTGAAACTCCAATCACTTTAAAGCACTCACAAACGCAAGTTGAGTGAAAAGTTTCACTATGCCTTGTATCTTACGCAATGGTTTGTGTCTAGTCATACTTAAAATTTTGTACCAGAATGCGACCCAAAGTATCCAGGTCAAGGTTAATCAAAACTTGGAATTAATAGCTATATTAAGAAAGTGTGAGAGTAACCCTATGTTGTATGTTAATCAATATGACAAATATTTTGAAAATGTGGCCAATAAAAACAGAAAGCGAAAATGAACGACCATCAATGTACCTAAAAAACATAACGAATTTCTTCCTCTTCCACCAATTAGAGCCGACATGCCGTTTAAAGCATTGATACAAATAGCAGATCTAAGATAATTCTATCAGTATAAAATTCACTAAGAACAATAAATTATATAACAAGAATATAGCATATCTAAAAGAGAATAAATTATGCTAATACAGTAACTATTATTGAGGGAATAAAGCTTCACTTCCCAAATTATTGATAACTATCGCAAAATCATCAAGTTATTTGAGAAAAACATTCAATTCCTTTAGGTAGTTATTTGCTGTGTAGTGGATCAGTCGATCATCGAAAAAGTCAAAAAATACCTCTAGGAGTCAGTATTTATTTCCTCAACGATTACCTGACTGGAAATAGTAGTAATCTACTACTACGTACTAGACAAGATGAAAGCAAAAATGGAGTCCCCAAAAAGCAGGTTCCATAACTCAGAATGCTATAGATGGTAGCTTTTCAGCCACGCTCGGTCAAAATGCAAGAGAGAGCCCAAGTGTTTGCACCAAGCCTCATTTCACATTCGAATATGCCAACTATACCGGCTGCACCAAACCCCCGAAAACTCTAAAATCAAAAAATGAACACAATCAAAATAACCCCATCCTACTTAAGAATCCTATGTTAAATGCCAACTCTGTTAAAAATAAAAAATTTGAAATTATAAAGTTCATGGAAAGATTCGCTCTTCAGCTACTTTCCTGGATCGAACGAGTCTTGTTTCCAAATTATACCATTTTGCACAATAACAAGGTCAACAGATCGTTAGAGGATACGCCTATTATATCTCAAATTTAGACAATGTAATAGAAGGCACTTATTTCGGTTCTCTGGCGGTCTTCAACATCCAGAACTTACAAAACATTTTCAATTTCTACGAAGAATTGCTTCTATGTAATATAAATGCCAAAAACAGACACTGAAGTACCAGGGTCACTAACGCTAAAGGCATTGTTCTTGAAAATTATAGCAATCAGAATCTTTGGGAGTTTCTAGTTCCAGACGAACCTACACATCTAGGTAACAGACGTTTATCAGAAACTTTGGATATCGTTTTCTCCTCGATTCTTCTACACAACAGGAACCTTGCAGTATCGTCAATTACATTTCAAACTTGTTAGAGGAAGGGTACCCTGTTCAATTTATCACGATACTCTACATAATCCGTTCAGCAAGCTTTAATTTTTCGTTGATGATACTGCGATTGCTAAGCTATCAGGCTAATAGTTTCAGGTTTTTAAAGACTAACATATTACAGCAATGTTCGATTGGAAAATAAAACCCAGGCAGCAGTACTTACAAGGTCAGGTTCTTTCAAGAGTCGGGTACTAACATAGAAGTGGCTTGGAAGACAAAAATATTTAGGATTAATCTTTCGACCTCAGACTCACCTGGCGTGAACTGCACCAATTATCAAGGCAGTTCTCCGCTTAACAGAAATAACAAGTTGCAGTCCAGACTTAGAATTCCTCCTCTTTAATGCTTTTATTCGCTAGTTAATTTCCACGTGGTGCACAATGAGTCGCACTCAATTAAGAACACTTCAAAGTTTCCGGAATAAAATACTTCATCTGTAGAACCCCATTATTCGCTAGAAATGATCTTATTCACAGAATTCATCACTGCGAGAACTTATCCTAAACAAAATCATCATCAATTCCTCCTCTAAAGGGCTCACTTCCACTAATCAACTCATTATGCAATCCTATATCACATTCACACCCCGCAATGGACACCGTTTCCTTAAGGACACGCTAAACACACCATTAATCGGTCCCCATTCTCTACTCCCAATTTAGCCTTATACCCAATCCCAAATTCCTTTCAAGTCAAAAATTATAAATTCTAGTATAGTAGTGCCTTTTTAAATAATAAACATCTTTTTTTAGATGGTAGAATTAATTATTTATTTCACAAATAGCTCCTCTTGAATACTTTCAACAAATATGTATATATATATATATATATATATATATATATATATATATATATATATATTGCATGTGAAATTACATGTACCAAATTGACAAATTTATTTTCGAGTGCATGACTACTATTAGTAATATATATTTTGACGTTGTAGATATTATTGTGTGAGAAGTTTTTTGGGACAGTAAACCAATTTTGATTTTAATCTTCTTGTCTAAGGTTTCCCACAAATTCTCGATCGGATTTAGATAGAACGATAGGGATGGCCCTTGCAAAACATTAATTGTCGGAATCATGATTTGATTTATTTTGAGGAATATTTAGAGTTATTTGCCTGCAAAGAATAATGTTCGGCCCATATTGTCTTCTATCTGATATAAATGAACATGCCAAAGTTTAAAAAACTGCTCTATATGATGATAGATAGATTCGCCTCCATGCTTTACTATAGTGTACAAGGATAGACGTTTACATTTCGGGAAATGGAAAGTTCTCTCTGACATATCCATTGTCAAGTTTGACATTTTGGACAGTATATTTGTGATGTTTACAGTAACTTTAAAGTCTCATTTCGGAAAAAAAATGGAATTAACTCGTGAATATTTTCTTGCGATTATTTTTCAATATCGTTTAACTCGACAAGATTGCATCGATAAACTTAATTCTTTATATGGTGTTGAAGTCCCTACAAAAACCTCTGTATATTGCTGGTATAATGAATTCAATGCCGTTGTCCGCTCACGGACGAGTTGCGTGAAATTTTTCCAAAATATAGATTAAGAGGCAGCGCTAAAAATCTCTCTCAATTTACTAAATCTAGTTTTCTGACAGTTGATTGCAGTAGTTGTGTACAGTATTATAGTGTGATCAGTCAAGCAAATCTTAGAACAGGTTTCTCACGTACACTGTCAAAGCTGTCATGATTACGGAGGTAATAAAATGAATTTACTAAGGCTGAAAGTCGCTACACAAATTATATATTAGATATAAATAACAGTTATGTCAGTTAAAATTATTATTATATTTTATTCAATAAAATCAAATTCTTCCTAAGACTCAGCAAAATTATGCAGATCGCTCTCGTAATCAGAAATATTACGTTCTGATGTTTCTAACTGAGTTTCGGATTGGGAATCTAAAAAGTGAAAAATTATTTTTTGATATAACATTAAAGGCAAAGATGTTTAACAGTAACATTATTACCGTACCTGCGCAGGTTGAATAACATCAATAATCAACTGTGGATATTAATCACCTTTAAATCAATCGAATTCATATTTATTCCACCCGTGATCCATCGGGGACAGTCCCGTGGTGACTTTGCGATGGGCATTGCGCCAAATATTGGTTATGTAGCTCACCCTTAAAGACTGTTGTATCAATTCTGATTCATACGGCGACTTATTTGATTCATAAACATTTTTAATCTTTATTTGACAGGAATCGTTGAGGTTATCGAATATTTATAAATTTTCGAAAACAAAACGAATCGTGCCTGACTGACTGAGTATTGTTTTTTCAAGCCATATAAGTAACAAACAAATTCTTGAATTTTTTTCGAATACGTCACTCCTGTTGTTGTCCGTTATGTCCAAGATTGGAGAAGGCTTTTTTAAAATCTACACTTTGGTGAAGGCCGGATGATGGGTACCATACCTGCCTTACCGATCGGATGAGTAAATTTCAAACACGTTTTTCTAGGTCGTTTTTGCAGCGATTGAACTGAAATTTCATCTGCATACCCTTAAAAACAATACAAAGTGGCTGATGTAGCCGTTTTTCGATCGAGCCACTTTTTGTAAAAAAATATATAAATTTCGAGAAAAAAGCTACATCAGTGGCTATATAATGTCATAATAAGTGCGCATATAAATTTTTAGCTCGATCCATTTATATAACTTTTTGGGAAAAACGTGTTCGAAATTTCTGGTACCCATGCCCTTAAGTACACACTTTTAATCGAATGAATTTTATTTCCGTGAATTCAAAGATACATTTAATAAATTAAGTAATAATTAAATTCTAATATTTTGTTTATAGTTAATATCTATTACAATTAAGCGCATTTTACAATAATTATATTTTAATGGTCTATTCTATGTAATTAAAATAAATTTATTTATTTATAAAATATATTATTGATATTGAGACCATTTATACTTTAAAATAAGGTTAATTAATACTTATTAGTTGAAAAATAAGTAAAAGAGCTAGCCGTCGCCAGCTACGCCGATAGTGCGCGCGATATTTTTCATTCATTTTTCGCTGATTGACGGGTGCTGTTCCACAAAATAGTTGACTGACTATTTTTTTTTATTATCAATATGACAATTTTATCCCCTTATAACAATTTTGAAGTTTCCTAAATGAATTGCACGTTAGTTATTTCTTTTAGATACATTGGGGCTCACTGACTGACTGACTAGTTTCGTTCCCACATACAACTGACTAACTGACATAACTGTTATTTATATGTAATATATAATTTCTATAGCGATTTTCAGCCTTAGTAAATTCATTTTATTACATCCGTAATCATGACAGCTGACAGCGTACCGGAGACACCTGTAAGGTTCGCTTGACTGACCTCAGTATGATAGTCTACACAACTACTACAATTAACTGTCAGAAAACTAGGGTTACTAAATTCAGAAAGATTTTCAGCGCTGTCTCTGACTCTAATAGGTTGTAATGAAAGAAAACAACGATGCTGTGAACTGATAAAGTGACGTACCGTGAGACTGAAGCGTCCATAAACATTAGTAAAATCAGCGTACATAACATATTGCATAAACATTTAGTCGTGAAGTAGCTATGTTCGTGTAGGATTCCGCATAATTTGATAATTTCTTATTGGTGCAAGGAAATGCTCAAAAAATACGATCGTGATGCTTCCAAAAACATTTATAAGTTCACAACAGGTGATAAGTCTTGGGTCTACGTTTATGAACCTGAAAGTAAAAAGCCATCTTGTGGGTTGAAGCCCTGATTTGACTTCGTATGATTTCCTTTTGTCCCTGTACATGAAGAACAAACTGCGTGCTCAACGATTTCCTACAAGAGGCGGTTGATGGGTTCAAAAAACCGTGTTTTGTTGATGCTGTCTACACAGTCCGAAATACTTTTCGGACTGGTTCAAACGGATGTAAAAGTGAATTAAGCATCTTGGATAATATTTTGAAACACAATAGAACCATTGATAAATATTTGTTTCTCCTTCTTATTCACAAAATATAAAACCCTCGTACATACACTTTCATTAACAGGACGTCTGAAAAACATAACTCCATCTCTATTATATAAATTATATTTGGATCAGTCACTCTAAATTACACATTTCCAGTCATATTCTGTCCAGTTATTATGAATTCGTTGCATGTAATCTGGCATTTAATAATCCGTTCTTCATAGTTCTGGATGATATTTCAATTCTTATATGGCGCGCATTAAGAGTCTTTATGTTTGTCGAAGTTAAAATGATTTTATTTAGAATATTTGCTTATCTTGGTATTTTTGAATTTTTTAATTATTCTGACTGTTTCTTGTATTAATAATACACTTCCCAACTTAAAAAATTGTTGCACAACACACGTTAAAGTTGCAATATTAATGTTTTCCTTGCCATCATGATACAGTTCTACTATACGTGTTTTTATTTGATTTGATAGGAATATTCCTCTGTACTCCAGTTGAATTAGACATGGAGGTGATTGTAACGGGAGGTTTTAGTTTCAGGATAAATTACTCCATAATGATGTCAAAAATGATAATTTAAGAAAAATAGATTTTTATAATCGGCCAGGCACTCTTGGTCTTAATTAGACCATACCCTACAAACCAGAAAATACGCTCAGTAAATGTATCTTTGGTATTCACCAACCATACTCACACGTCCAAGGACACACTTCAACCTTGTTATTTGGAAAACAGTCTCCAATGCCAGCGCAGCCTTCACACAGTACAAGTCAAGACACAGTTTTTAATTTTAACTTAAAAATCTCAGAAATAATAACAAACAGCCTCAAAAATGAAAATGGAGAAAAAACGAGAGATAGAAATGAAATGAAAAAAAGTAACGAAAAAGTTTTACGAAGAACTCTATGAAACTAAGATACAAAACAATGACACAAATTGTTCATCAAAATCTTAACGAACATGATAATACGAAAAACCGATGAATATCAACCGACAAAACAAGCTGTTTTCAGTAAAACTACAGCACTTGGGAACATCTTCTGACGATGAAGGTTCTAATGGAGAGGTAGATAGCATAAATTCGCGAAACTTCCCGAAATAACTGAGTTTCTCATACTCAACACTTAACTGTTTTTACAGTTACAGTAGCAAAACCCGCGGTTCTCATAAGTCCGCGACAGTTGAATGCAAAGACATTAAAAACATCTTGGGAACTTCTTAGTACATATAAATATATTAATCGTAATTTAAATAGTTAATATACGTTAATCACTTCTCGTAACAATCGATACTATACCTGATTATTCAGAAATCAAAATTACCATAATCTCTGAAAGATAAGTTGAAATTTATATTGAAATACGAGAAACAGAATTGGAGCATTGGAACTTAGATTTCATTATTTAAGGTAAAATAAGGACAAATACTAACAAATAAGTAATAGAAGATAAAGAACATGGAATAATTAACTTTAATAATGGATAATAATAATTAATCAAGGGTAAAATAAAAGAAATAGGTTGTGTATGAGTTGAGGGTCTGTACGCTGCGACCTGGTAGATCTATTGTGCCACCCTACTGCTGCCCAGTAGTAACAGTTACCTTCAGCTAGAGCAGGTCCTCCAGTCCTATATCCCGCCGGAATCTCAGGATGTTGGATGGCTTTAGGGTGGATATCTCCCCTTCTTCGATTTGTTGTGCTCCCAAGAATCGCATCCTAGGATTTTATAAAGCGCTGCAAGGATAAGAATAGAGGTTATGTTCTCACAGAATCTGCACTCCTCTCTTTCTACCAGACCGAGTTTCTTGAGGTGCACCGTCAGGACTCCTGTCAGAACTTTGAGCTGGTTTTTACTGAAGCTTATATATTTTTTGAATCTCTTCTGGTCGTAATTCCCCAGAAGCATCTTCGCTTGTCTCAATCTTTGCAGCTCCGTCCAATAACTGGATCTACTGTTTTCTTCTTCTATCTTTAGTTTTTTTAGCATTACGCTGCTACTGATTCCACAGCCCCCTTTCCTCGCGAGCTTGTCTACTATTTCATTCCCCTCTATCCCGGTACCCACAAGAGGGTCACTTTATTATTCTTACTCAAAACATTCAGTTTGTCTAGGCATTCCCAGACCATCTTGGAACTGATAACTTGAGAGCTTAGCGCACTGATGGCTGCTTGACTATCCGTCATCATGATAATCTCTTGGCCGTGATAGTTTTTCTCCTTGTTAAATTGAATATCCCTGCTGAGAACAAATTGGTGAGGAGGTCTGAGTTTTCATTCTGGTCGGGTTTGCATTGCAACAGAACATTCCTCGATGGTTACACAGAAATATCAATCATCACTGTAATGCCAAGAAATAATTCGGAATTAAATTTATCTACGTTACCCTGGTGGACAGGATCTTATACGCAGTTCTACAGGACATTTACAAATAGACACGAAATAAATTCATACTTCGATTATAGATTTGTCATTCGAAGAAAAGACATGGAATAGGCGGCCGCAAAGGCAATATTTATTGCAATATTAAAAAAGTTACTCTACTTTTCACCTCTACTGTATTTTGGCCAGATGTTAAAAGTAAAATTAATCAGTAACCAAATGGCAACAGAATAAAATCTATTTGTTTGTCGACAAATCTAAAAATAAATAGCAAAACATATCAACAAATTATCAACTAATATCGGCTTGAAAGTAACATATTAGTGCTAATAAACTTCAATATGCATTTTACTTAGATATTTTTTAAAACGTGAAATGCACAATTTCGAATTTATTATTTGCAGGAAAAGTATATTAATTTCTATTACAACATATTTATCAAACCTGCTTTAGACTCGTCTTGTAAATTCAGTTCTATTGAGTAATAGCTCCCATTACTGCCCATCGACTAATTACACTGGACGACAGCCAAAATGTATATAAAATAAAGTCGACTAAATATTATCATATTTGGTGTGTCAAAATCGAAATCAAATTTGTCTTTTTAATATTAGTTCAAGTTTTGAGATACGTGATGTCCCTATATATTAACAATATAACCGAAAAAATGCACGTGGTATATACGTATTGTTATAACAATAGAGGGGTGTAACGTTGCCAAGAATACGTTTTCTCCAAGATAAGGAAATTTTGCACACATTGGCAACACCGCATGGGGCTCTCTAGAGATGATCCCCATATAAGAAGTCCCAACCTCCCAGGGCCTAAAATAAGGGAGATCACCATTTAATCCCATGTAAATCTACTTTTATTTCTGTTTTGAACCGTCCCTGTATACCAACAAATGACAAACGCCACTATTGTGAATATTATGGAATTGAATAGAAAATTCTCGAATATTCTCTAAAAATGTAGCCGCCATATTTGGGTATATAAGTAGCTACAAAGCGGAGGAATTAGTCAACCTTGCATTGTATGCGAAATGCAAGGAATTGCGAAGCAATAGGAGCACCGGCTCCTGGAGCGGAAACAACAAAGAGTGAAGATCGAAGGTTTAAGAGGCTACGGCCCGAAACCAAAGGGCACTTACAGTGCACTTCTGTAGACTATAGCTTCACTATATCAAACAGAAGCAGATCGTGGGGACCCTCAGTCCAGGGGGGGTTTTTGGCCGGTAAGAATCCGGCCCTACCCGCACACTTCGTGTGGGTGTCTATGCAAGATTTCCCCTCTAAAAAAATAATAAATAAAAAAAATAAACAACAGGGGTTAGTCAGTCGAAGTAAGTGAGCCCTTGAAATTGTAAAATGTCTCGAAAGTGTGTAGACAATCCAGACCACTTCTGTTATATTTGTGGTGAGATGACTTTTGCGTCTCAGAAGCGGCAAATTACCCCAGTGATAAAAAAGGAATATCAGCTTTTTTTTGGTTGCAATATTGGGGATCAAGACAATCAGTGGGCGCCACATATTTGTTGTAATGCATGCGCTTCAAGTCTGAGAAACTGGATAAATAGTAAAAAAACGATCTATGTGGTTTACTCTCCCAGGGATCTGGAGAGAGCCTTCAAAGCATGTTAAGATATGCCACCAACATCTAGAGATCTTGATTTCACACCCAGCACGTTATACCGCCAACCGCACCCAATTAGAATTAAACGATCTTGTGAGAGATTTAGAACTTTCAAAAAGTAAAGCAGAGTTACTAAGATCAAGATTGCAGCAGTGGAACTTATTAGAGGACGATGTTTCAGTATGTGTATTCGGTAAACGCCATTTTTTAAAATGGAAAAGAACTTGGTTTTCTGCAATAACATTAGCGGCTTTAAATATAAACTACCAGTCAGAAGAATGGAAATTGTTTATAGACAGTTTAAAAGCAGTACTATTGCATACAAGAAATATTTTACTGACTATCCCTCTTGAATATGCAGTTGACATGAAAGAATTATACGACAATATGAAGTACTTATTGACATGTATAAAAAACCATGAGCACCAATAGCAGATCTGTGGCCACTTAAAGGTGATTGTACTTTTACTTGGGTTGCAGCGAGGCTACAAGAGAAAACTCTGGTCCGTTCGACAATCATTAGAGCCAGGTGAAAAGAATGTACAACATATGCCATTGGTAGACTCCAAAAAGATTTTGTTGCCACCACTGCATATCAAATTGGGCCTAATGTAAAGTTTGTTAAGGCACTGAATACAGATGGGTCAGCTTTTCAGTACCTGTGTAATTTTTAAGGCTAAGTGAAGCAAAAATTACAGGAGGTATTTTTGTTGTGTCACAGATTTTAAATATTCTGAAAAAAAAAACATTTTGACAGCACTCTATCAGATATTGAAAAAAATGCTTGGAATGACTTTCGCCTCGTGATCATTAATTTCTTCGGAAATAAAAAACCTGACAATTACGTTACTCTTGTTGAAAATATGCTGTCACCGTATTGGAAAATGGGTTGCAATATGTCTCTAGAGATCCATTCCCTACACTCACATTTGGACTTTTTCCTGACAACTGCGGAGCGGTGAGTGACGAGCACGGCGAACGCTTCCATCAGGATATATCAACAATGGAGAAAAGGTACCAGGGAAAGTGGAATGCTTCCATGCTTGCCGACTACTGTTAGATTCTTGTTAGAGATGCTCCAGAAACAATTCATGAAAGAAAAGCAACAAGACAGGATATTTAGTGTCTCTACAAGTATAAAAGTATATATTTTTTATTATTTTGTTAAAAATGAAATAAAAAAACTTGTTCTTCGAAATTGCGACTTTCTTCAATTTCATTGTCATTTTTGTGTGCAGCGCCAAACAAACTAAAATTTGTTGGGTAGTGTTATTATTATTATGGACTGAGATTATTCACACATTTTACTTAAATCCAAACACAAGTATCTACTCTGTTCGGTTAAATGTCAGTAGTTAGCAAAAGATGTACAAGTACGTACGTATTCAATATGTTAAGTTAACTAAATACCGATCTAAATTCCGAAGCCGTTAACGAACGCCACCTGTTCAATGCTCAATTCGGTATGCATCAATAGCCACAGTAAATTACACATGGAAATGGCGATTTCGAATAAGCGAAGCGTGCCTCCCTTTATGAATAGGAGACCTAATATAGAAAGACGATGAATGGCTGAGTAAAATATCAATTCGGATTTATAGGTGAATATCGAGGGCAATATGAATTAAGTAGTGGCAGTAAATATTGTAAGAGGAAATAAGTTTTCTTGAAATTAGATTCCGTTACACCCAGTTGGGATGTTTTCACGAACTTGACATATAAAACTGGACTGATCATGCATAATACCTCCCTTATAATAATAGCAAATTGGTTATGATGATTCTTTTATACACCAAATGAGTAACTCTGTTCAGAGCATTTTTCTGGAAATAGTTTTATACAAGAAGATGAGCAAAAAGTTTGTGCTGTGCTTCTTACAAATAAACTGCCTGAAAAAAACTATGAAGCACTGTTTGATGTAAACATCTTGGCTCTACAGAAAAAAGTTTCATAAGTCACACCTTGAAGGTTTTCCTGAGTATTATCCACTGTAGAGTAGGAAATAAATGTGAAAGTGGCTTAGATGAGGCCCAGTTTGGGTTTGGAAATGCCCTTGGTACAAGAAAAGTGCTATTTACTCTAAACATACTTCTCCAAAAATGTCGAAACCAACGTAAAGACACTTTCATATGCTTTATCGACTACGAAAAAGCGTTTGACAGGGTACAGCAGGGTTCATAGATATACATATAGTGAGGAATGCTGCTGTGGATGGCAAGGAAGTGCGGATTATAGAGAATCTACATTGGTGCCAGAGGGCAGTGGTTCGAGTTAATGGTAGGCTTACCAAAGAACGCCAAATTTAACACGGATGTATTCTCTCTCCACTGCTCTTTAATTTATATTCGGACAAAGTTTTTAAGGAAGCCCTACATAACAAAATATTTGGGATTAAAATCAACGGCGAGCTAATAAACATGATTCGTTGTGCCGATGATACGGCCGTCATAAGTGATAGCTTTCAGGGTTTACAACAACTCTTAGTTTCTGTCAATAAGATTGGGAAAGAAATGGGACTCAACATAAATGTTGCTAAAACTAAATTTATGGTTTTCAGTCGTCTACCATATCTAGACGTTACTGATAAACGGAAAAATTGTTGAGTCTCCCACTTCAAGTACTGAACAGCTTGACCCAGATAAAGAAGTTAAATGCAGAATCGAATCAGCCCGCACAACTTTTCTAAATCTGAGATAGCTTGTCTGCAATGATATTCTAAATTTAAGACTTCACCAAAGGATGGTTAAATGTTACATCTGCTCAGTGTTGTTGTATGGAGCGGAAGTGTGGACATTGAAGGCTGCCATGATTAATCGTTTGGAGGCCTTTGAGATATGGTTACATAGGCGAATGCTTCGAATACCCTGGGTAGCTATGCAGACTAATATGTCAGTTTGAGATCGGGCAGATACCGCTCGTGAATTGCTGATAATCGTAGAATGAAGTACAGAATTCTGCGATTGATAATGAAGGGTAAGATCGAAGGCCGTAGAGGTGTTGAAAGGGAGCGAATTTCTTGGTTTAGGAACATCCGAGAGTGGACAGGAATACACAGTGTCGAACAGTTATTCAGAATAGCAGAGAACCGTGATCGACTCGCCGTTGTAATTGCCAACGTTAGGGGGACCTGACACGGCACAAGAAGAAGAAAAACAAGTATGAAATAAAACTTTTTTTTAATACAAATTATTTATCTTTCATTTTGTTCAGTGACATTTTGCCATCTTTTTTGCAGTTTCATGATTCCGCACTCATATAAATTTTGCTCCTCATCAGCAAAAAACTGAACCAAATGCGATTTAAAGTCATCATCATTTGTGAAAGTTTTATCATTGAAAGAGTTTTGAAAACTTCGAAATAAACGGTAATCAGATGGTGCCCGGTCAGGACGGCATGGGGGATGCGACAACACTTTCCATTCAAGCTCCAATAATATTTCACGCGTTAATAAAGACAGCAGGCTTTGCATTTATCATGATGGGACACTTACTTTGCGATTTGCCAATTCTAGTCGTTGTTCTTTGATTGTTTCCTCCAGTTTCATTAGTTGTTGACAGTAAACATCTGAATTGATCGTCCAGCTTCTTAAAAGCAGCTCAAAATACATAATACCTTTGTAGTACCACCAAATTGACAGAATTACCTTTTAAATATGTAATTCAGCTCTAGAAGTGGTTTGTGCTGGTTTATCATGCAGTGATGATTCTTTTCAAAAAGGGGTTAGTTTAATTGCATGTTTGATTCATTATATTAAGTGAACGTCTTTCAATTCATGCTGCATCCAAATATCGAGCATCTTAGCGACATTTTAAGTGGTTTTCCGAGATAATTTTCTTTTAGGCGCGTCGGTATCTATGACGATTTGGCACCTTCAGTGTATTTTACCAACTATTTAATTTCGTGTATGTTGATGAGATGTTTAATTGTGTTATTTTGTTCTAGAATATTTATATGTCCGTGTATAGATTTATTTCTTTAAGGAATGCTGTTAATTTATTAAGATTTGCTAGATCCAGGAATAATGTACTACCTAAAAGTTCCAAGTTGATGTTATATTTAAATCGGGTGGCATTCCATCAGGATGTGCTTTACAGTGAAAAAGTCGTTACATTTTGGGCATTTAGGATGCTCCTCATTTTTTAATAAGTATAAATGTGTCAATTTTATATGTCCCATCATGAGACGACAGGTTTTTAGTTAATCTTTACGCGATTAAATTTGAAAACATAGGTGTATTGGGTAATTTTGGAAGAAGACTCTGAAGCTTATTATTTCCTTCCAGCATCTCCCAGTCTATTTGGGAGAGATTATGCATCGTAATGTTTATTAGAAGAACTAGATCTTTATGATATAGAATACAGTTTGAATCATTATGATTTTGTATAGACGATTTGGCTAGGAGATCAGTACGTTCATTTCCATGCATTTCAACATGACTTGGTATCCAGATGAACGATAGAGGCATGTTTCTGATTTTATAACGGCTAACGAGGTTGTATATGTATTTCCTGTGAGTTTCAGTTGGGTGGGGCACATTTAATCTCTCTGAAAATCTCTCGGACAATTATAGCTTTGATTTGGTCATTATTAATTTCAGTAGATCGATCAGTCATCTTTGAGTGAAAAATCTCCACAATGGAATTTTTAAAACCAATTCTGACACGTGCGCTTTGTTATACAATCAACACCATATATTTCACATATCCTTGTGAGCCTTAGCAGCTTTCTTTCCTTTACCGAAATAAAAAAGTGAAATATGCCGAAAATGTTCGCACTCCATGTTAAAATTCACCCTAAAGTAACAGCTACAAACAAAATTACACGCAAGTCGTTTCAAAAGTAATCTAAATGTGACTGATTTATTCAGGGCAAAATATTAACAGTGATAGGCATTTTCATTTTAGAAATAGTGGGACTGATTCATAAAAAATATATAAATTATTCAACTCCAAACCCATATAATACACGTAATAATGGCCTGCCATTGCCCATTCCCAGGACTACTCTCACTAAACAGTCCTTTATTTTTGAGGGAATTAAAATATATAACAAAATTCCTCTAAAGTATAGAAATATTATGGACGATAAATTGCTTGGGTAAAAACTTAAGGGCTTTCTTGTGACACGACCGTATTATTCCCTGGAAGAATATTTTGCTGATCATTTTTAACAAGGTGTGTTTGTGCTTTCAAAATGGGTGTAATGGTGTAATTTTATGCCTATTTTTGTCTTGTTTTACTTTATTTTATTTGACTTTAAACTTTCAAATTAATTTAGTAGACATTTATTTTGTTTTATTTTATTTTAGGTACCTGTTTTGTTAATTATGGACATTTATTTTATTTTAGGTACCTGTTTTGTTAATTATGGACTTTTGTTTATTTACACTGTTTACTTTGATTACTGACTTTAATCACGTGTTTATTGTTATCATTGATCTGAGTTTATTTTAGTTTTTTGTTGTCACAATTTCTTGTGTTGCATATGTTTTTGTTTATATTTATTTTTAAGTTTTTGTTCTGCATAGTGCTTTGTTAACAAGATTGATTTCTTTACAACAATAAAGCTTATTATTATTATTATTATAAAGCTTTTTGAAACACCAATCGACACGCGCGTTCTTCAAGAGACTGATCAATTATGCAGGATGCAACACTAACATACATAGCTTCTTCACGCGCCTATTTTTGAGCGATTGAAAAATTATGTGGAGTACAACGAGTACATAGCTTCTTCACAGTTAAATGTTTATGCAATATGCAATTAGTGTTATTAATGCCTAGGAATGCCTCAATCTCACGGTATGTCACATGACGACCTGGCATTATTATTTCACCCACAGCATGGATGTTTTCTTGTACTGCAACATATTTTAGACGATTGTCACGCGACTCGTCCGTAAGCGAACGACAGCAACTATTGAATTCACTAAATCAGCGATATATAGTGGTTTTTGTAGTTGTTTCGTTGGCATATAAAAAATTAAGTTCACCGTTGCACTCTTTTTGAGATAAACTACATAAAAAGTTTTGAAAAATAATCGCACGGTCAACACAAATAGTATCCGTATGTCAAAACTTTCTAAATACGTTTACCATCTAAAATCTTAAACTTTACCATATTACGGTTAGCAGCGCCAGTGTTACCACTTCCCAAAATATAAATGGCTACTGTTCTATAAATTACTATCAGACAAAAGAATGAGATAATAATTCCTGAAATACGTATCCACCCAGAAGTTTAAAAGGAAAGGAAAAAATGTTTTACACGCGAACACTTTGGAAAACAGCCTTATCTAGTTCATTCCCTGAAAAGTAAAAACTTGCGAAACAAAATATCTGAAAACATATTTTTGGGTTGCAAACTACACTTTGTAAGTCTCTCCATGCAAGCTTTCTTAATTGCATAAATTAATTTTGTCGTTAGCACGAACCTAATTGTTAGCCAGCACCAATAGATTTAAAACACGAAAAGAGATTTTTAACATAAACTTAGGAAATATACATAGGGTTCTATTTTTTACAATTAGAATTATGTCCTCTAATTCACTGACATGGTCTAAGCTGACAATAAAGCGTTTATTTTTATAAGTGAAATAATAACTCAATCTAGTTTTGAACCTTAAAAATATGAAATCAAAAATTTTGTTTATCTTCGGCAGATAACTATTCTTTTTTCCAATTCCAAGATTTTATCTCTAGGCTATTATCCTTTATTTTCCTATAGAAAGGTTTGTTTATTGACATATATACTATAAATTATAACAATATCTTAAGCAAAACAAAACTGATCAAGTAAATCTAACTCCGTAAAATTGAAACTTTTTAATGAATCTGGCCGACAAACTTTCAGTTTGTTTGTTGTATTCCGTTTCTCACATATGTATGTCAATTAAAAACTTATGAAATTAATTTGGTAATTTCAACTTCCGAACAAAGATGGCGTGTAATTCTGTCGTCAATCGGCTTGATAGTTTTACAATTTTAAACTGTCACTGTACCTTAAGAATTATTCTACTTTTGGCTAAATGGACAGTGCCACCGATTTGTCAAGTTATACAATATTATTCGTTAATTAAAATTTCACTTAATTCGGAGTTGAATTTGTTATTATGAAATTAACAAATTATTTTGACATAAATGTTATTCTGCAATAGGGTTTCTCAAAAACTGATGAAAAACATATGCATGTCATGATTTGTTTCCGCATTTTAATGAAATAGTGGTCTCAAAACAAACGAGAGCTTTACATCAATCAAAATTGACAGAAAAGCTAGCAATCATTAAAAATATTATTAATGTTTAAAATGAATAGATATTTTAAGGTTTTTACTTTTTAGGTGAGCAGTATATTTCAGAATTTTTTACTAACACAAATCTGACCACGAAGTTGAAAAAAATACACTTCCTCAAAGGAGGTTTTAAAACAATTAAAATATATCTGATTTCATTCACATTGAGTTACTCTAGCGTAAAACACAATAAATTACATGGTTTAATTAACACTTTTTTCTGTTTCTTATTTAGTAAAGCGTAAGAATTAAAAAAAACTGGGTTGATTATACTGACATTAATAGATATTTTCTAGTTTCTCTTGTAAACATTAAGATACATTTCTAAAGTAAGTTAAACCCTATGAAATATTAGTATGTTCTCTATTATTTTTGATTAGCGACCGGCTCATGTGTATTATTATTTGACTATTTATTCCTATCAATTTTTAAATGGCGAGTTAGTATTAAAAGATATGATGTCGTATCTCAAACGGTTTGGCCAGTGTAAATAAAAAATGCGCCGGTATTTCAATATTTGATTTTGTTAATTGTCATCCTACTCATATTTCAAGAAATATTGGCAATTTTTGTGAATGTTCACAGCTTTGATAATTACCAGCTCTTAGCGTTTTTTCCTGGCTACAACTATATATATATATATATATATATATATATATATATATATATATATATATATATATATATATATATATTATTTTCTTGATTCTTGAACTATATATTATATCATTTTTTCTTTATTTTGTCTTTTCTTGGGTTTAGGTTCTTTAATTAAAAAAAATACAAACAACTGACATTTCCCCCTTTATTTAAGGCATTTTCAAAATTTTTGATTTATTTTCCTTCTTAAAAATATTTTTTATATAATTAAAACATTCACACAGGAACATATCTACAATTTTAAAAACAAACAAAAGTCTAAAACAGTATTTAAATCTTTAAAAAATATTTAATTTTACCGGTACATACCTTGACATTTTGTTTATTAATTATTAAAGGAAATTCAACCTTTAACATCGTCTATTTAGGTACTGAGGATACACAGAACGCGAGTGTGTTTTATTTTTTATATTTTACAGTGCACAAAAAAACAAAATAACGCATACATTTAATTTTATGTTTAAGAGGATATTCAATTTTTGATGCTTATTAACAGGATCGAATACTTAATATTTTTGTTTAGATTAGGCTGGTATAAATGTGGCTCAAATTTCCTATATCCGTTTTGTCATTAACAGTGTTTTTATCTTTTTTAATTTCTATCATTTCCTTTATCTGCAATTTTTGGTAATTCATATCTTTGTTTTTTATTATGGTATTATTATAATCAAAAGTATGTTTTTAGTTTTGTGTGTGTTTGTTTAACGCTGTTGAGGCGTTTTTCGTATAATTATGGCCATTCAATCTGTTCTTTAGTAATTGGCTCGTCATGCCTATATATTTTTTGGGACAATCTGCGCAAGGGATCGAATATACTACATTTAATTTATTCATGAGAGGAGTTTTACTTTTTAAACCAGTGAACAGTGTATTTAATTTATTATGTGACATGTGGCATACGATAATATCATGCTTTTTTAAAATGTGTTATTTTTTCTGACAGCTCAGTAGTGTCGGGTAATGCTACATATCTTTGCTGTTTATGTTCTATGTTTCTTGTTATTAGGTTATTACAAAATTTATATGTTCGTTTATTAATTGTTTTGGTGATAGTATTTTCATTGAAATTATTATTTATTAGTATATTTTCCACTTTTTGCAAAATACTAATAAATAATAATTTCAATGAAAAGACTATCACCAAAATAATTAATAAACGAACATATAAATTTTATAATAAACTAATAACAAGAAACATAGAACATAAACAGCAAAAATATGTAGTGAGCTGTCAGAAAAAATAACACACATATTAAAAAAGCATGCCACAGGTCACATAACGAATTAAATACATTGTTCACTAATTTAAAAAGTAAAACTCCTCTCGTGAATAAATCAAATGTACTATATTCGATCCCTTGCGCAGATTGTCCTACAATAATGTAGAATTTCACAGCTGAATTGTCCAATTCTATTTTGTCACAGATACAAGTAAATTAGTTTCATAAAATGTGTTGACGTGTATTTGAATACCATAATTATAGTTAGTACGTCAGACATTCGAAGCTCTAAATTATTTCGCGCAGTGTATTGATAGTCAGTTGATTGATATTCGTAAAACCTATCAGACATTGATCTTGTTTCCAACGTAAAATGCTGATCAGATCGGAATTATCGGATGAAGACTTTTTATTTATAGAAAACTACTGCATCCGATTCACAAACCTGTATGAAACAAAGAAATTATACTAGAAGGATAAATATGCCAGCTGTTACTTTAAAAATGACAACAACCGTAAATTACTTCAGATAGGTAGATGTGCGCAATTATTTAGGAAAAAATGATAAAGTCAACACCTTCACAAGAGTTACTATTTTTTTTTCTTTCACCTCTTATTCAAGCAAATATATATAATTTTTTTGAACTTGATTTTGATAGACACCCCTTATGATTAAGGAGGAAATGACTTTGCTGCAAGGCATGTCGCCAGCTCGTCCCATACTCGGTGCTTAGCGAAAGCCGAAGTCACTCTTCGTGACAAGTTACACAGATTCCGGTTTGTGGACAAAAACGATGGGGATTCTCAGATTATCGTGTATGTATCCCCTAGAATCTCCGACTATACAGAAAGTTGTCACCTGTGTGACTAGCACTATTTAATTCATGCCGGTTGTAGAGGTGATCATACATTACAACTATATCCTTTTCTGTTAATGCGCCGAGATCTCATTGTAGGGTAAAAATATCCCTCTCGCCGTAGAGGACACGATCATGCACAATCTTCTCCCTTTGCACTATAGAACTCGCCATGTAACGAACATTCCTCCCTTACACCGTACATTCAGCCCGGACTCTCTTTTTTTACCTGTTTCATAAAAATGATAGGTTAACTTTTAACAAAAAAGGAAGAAATCAACTACTGACGTACTTGTTATTTCGATTTGATTCCGAAAAACTTTCTATCCGAAGTATGTTGAAATGCTGCATCCGATCGAAACTTTAATCAAAAACGTTTATCGGACCCGACAGCTACGTTAGAAATAAGGCCAGTTATCTGGATAGGATGTGTAAACCAGAATTTTTGATTGATTGTAATGAGCTCTTGGAGGCAGACATTATGAGAACCTTTCCTAAGAAATGGAATTTGAGGACGTCTTTTTGGCTTTCTCAGATGGGCGATTAGTTCATTTGCGAATATAGAGGAAGAAGGGTTTATTTTAAATTTGAAATGATTGAATTCTTTTTTCCGTGTGGCATAAGATTATAGTAAGATTTATCGAAGAGTAAATTATTTGCTTACTTTTTTGTCACCTTAAAATAGTAGTAGTAGTTATTAATGACACTTCAACTTATAAATTTTTTTAGTGACGGAGCCTACAGTTTGACGTGGGTTCTTAACCACGGTCCTCGACACTCAACCAATCCCGAGAGTCACCCGTTGTCAGTTTTTATTTCTACCAACTATTGGCTACAACATTCGCTGTTCCCAAGCGGTCACCCAACTAAGTACTAACCGTGCCCAGTGTAGTTGAGCTTCGGTGATCTGACGGGAACAGATGCTTATAACGTGGCAAGGCTGTAGCCCTTGAAATAATGTTTTCATTTCAATCATACACGTTAAAATAAAAAAGTTTAAAAAAAAATAGGTTCTGATATATAGGTAAATGTCTTCTGGTAAGAAACACTTGTACCAGTGATTGATTCAAGTTACATACGAATTAAAAATCAAATAAATTACCAATTAACCTTTCTAAGTTTCCTGATATTTTCGGACACCGTGTATATCATCTGCATACGATGCTATAAGAGAAAACGCGGAAAAGGAGGACTACTCATTTTTTCCATTTTAATAACGACGATTGTACGAATTCCCACAGCAAAGCGGCGTTAATAAACTTCAGATGATGTGCAACTCGTGAGAAAATATATTTAGGTTTGTTATATACTAAACTATATTTGCAGCACGAAGCAAATTGATACTAAATCAAAATTAAGAACGTTCATTAAAAGAAAAGGATGAACTACAGATTGCTTTATTAAAAGTCCGTTTTACTTTATTTGGTGCATGCATGCAATAGTAAATAACGGTAAGCGGTCTCGTATCTCTAAAGTATAAAATTACAAATATGTTAAAATCTGGATATTACCGACAAACTTTATGTTCAACTAATTAATTTTCTTTCAATTTTAATTCTAAAACTCAACTACTAAATTTTCGCAGTAGGATTATAAAGATTATGTAAACAGATCTTCGACCATACACCAGTAGATCTTAACAAGTTTGTTTAGTGGTTTTGTTTATGGTACGTGGGCGAGCGGGTCTTTTGATGTTTGACAGATATAAATATTTTTATTTTTTTCTCTCCTGTAGATTTTCTTCTTGTTGTGACTTTTTGAATATCTTAAAAGTTAAAAATCGTTAGAAATGTGAAGTAAATAATATAAACATGAATAAAAAGATGATTTGTCGGTATGTATTGTTACATATCAACTACTTATCCAAACTAACTACAAAGTAATACGGGCTAGTAACTTAATTTCTTCGGTAGATATATTGTACTCGTTTTAATACAATTAGAAAAGGATATAATATAATCGGTGTATCTGTAATGTCAGAATAGCACCTAGAAACACCAATATTGCCAGTTCCCGAAATACAAACGCAATAATCAAAACAAATGAACCGATATTAACGAGAACTTTCAAATTCAAATAGTAATGCCTCAAATGTAAAGCAACACTATATTATTTAAAAAAAATTTTTTTTTTAGTAAAAGTGAACTCCAAGATAATTTTGTGTAATTTATTTTATGTATAATAAAGATTTTGGCGTTGAATTAATCGTGTCAAGAGATATTTTAACTTCCGAAGAATTAAAGCAGACAATAGTAAATGATTTTTTGGAAAATAAGAAACAAACCGCAATTTCATAACAGTTTGCTTTACCCAGATATTGCATATCCAAAATAATATAATGTTATGATGATAGCAACATTTGGATAGTCCGCGGAATTCGGGAAGTTTGAGAACAACAATAATGTGGACGTTCGTAGTTTGGCCCCATGGCGCAGATAACCGCCCATAATTTCCTGGATCACCTAAATCAACAACATCCTAGCATAAAATTCACTATGGAGACTGAATCAAATGGTGCCCTTCCCTCTCTTGATGTACTAGTACAAAGGAAAGAGAATGGCACATTAGGACATTCTGTGTACAGAAAACCAACACATACAAATCGATATCTCAATGCAACATCACACCATCATCCTTCTCAAAAACCATCCGTCATCAACTCTTTAATAAAATGTCATAAATGAACCTCCTATGGACAGTCTTGTCTTCTCTTACATACATGGAACCACCCACAAGATTACCAAATTGCTCCGAAAATCAAACATTTGGATCCGGGCTGTTGCTCCTCGACAGTCATTCATTCAGTGTTCTAATCTCGTGGAGTAAAGATCCCTGGAGATACCCCATGGAATTGTAGGCGAAACGTCGGATAATAATTCCAATTTGACACGGTCTAAACCCAAGAACCATGACTTTGAATCAATAGAAGGTTTAATTGCAAATTAATAAATAATAATGGATATTCTATTAACTGTTAACGTAATACTTCTAGCTACTGTAATTCTTAAATGCGTTTTATGTTTATTGTTATAACTCGTAAAATAAAATACTGTTGAATACAATTTGTGATGCTTTGTCGCACTTGCTTCCGACTTTTATAATTATATAAATATTTGTTAATTGAAATTTTGTATCTTTAATTCAAAGGGATAAAAGTACTTTGTTGCTCTACTACTGTCCAATAGTAGAAATTTTTGACTACAATAAAAATTTATACAGTTTTTCGTTCCTTTGTATTTCAAAAGTCTTAAAACTTGGAAGAAAAATGTGTTGATTGAATAATTTGCAAATGCCTTCTTTAACTTAAACTGAAAAAAATGTGAGCCTGCACTTTGGCTATTATCCTTATGATGACTCATGTAGACCAGGTAATGAAACATTACGTTTTCTAAACACGTACATGAAGGAAATTGTATTGGGTCGGCAAGAAATAATTTTTTTATCACACATAGAGATCGTTGTAACTGTTTTGAAGGACTTCTGTCAGTGTTAAAGTTTTTTCCTTTTGATATTTGATATCAGTCACATTTACGTTAGTTTAGAAGCATCTTGTGCGTAAAAAAAGCTGTCGAGACTCACAAAGGTGTATGTGAAATTTATGGTGTCGATTGCAAAACAGAATGTACACTACCGCTCAAAAGTATTTGGTCACTTCGATTTTTCTTTATATTACAAACAATACTTCTATTAAAACCATTTTATTAGCTTTCATTGTTTGTGTCTCACCTCAAAATGCGTATAGTCAATAAAAAATGATACATTTTATTATTATTTGCCTCTTGGTCATAAAACCAAAATTGTGTAATCGTCGGAATTTCTTTGAAGTTAAACTTTCAAGTGGCCTTTTTTTGATGAACTTATTCGGTAATAACCATAAATAAAATTTAGGATAACTACTAAAACATTTTTGCATTAGTTATCTGATGTCATTTGACCAGAAAACCCAGACTTCATAGCTCAATATCTTAAGTGTAATACTTACTTTCGCGTTTTGCTTTGTGAACAAAATGGGTAAAACCAAGGAATATTCTCAAGAGACAAGACGCATAATTATCGGCTTTCTCAAATCCGGTAAAAGTAATCGTGATATTTCAGGTACCAAAGCAAACTGTTGACTACATTGTTAAGAAATCTGCGATCCAAGAAACAATTTGCAACAATCGTCGTCCAGGCAGACCAAGAGCAACAACTTCTAGTGAAGATTTAAGCATAGTGGATAAAAGCAAACGGGATAGACGTTTAACTGTACCAAAAATAGCAGCACAGTTCAATGTGGGCCGTGATAAACCTGTCAGTGCATCCACAGTTAAAAGGGGACTTCTGGACGCAGGTCTTAAGGGATGCATAGAGGCCTCAAAACGACTTCTTCAAATAATAAAAAGAAGTGACTTAATTGGGCTAGAGAACAGAAGAATTGGACAACTGCAGACTGGGCAAAGGTCCTTTGGACTGACGAATCCAACATTGAAATTTTTGGATCCAAACGAAGACTTTTCGCCAGGCGGCAGTGGAACGAAAGGGTGAACGAGGCATGTACTGTGGCTTCAGCTAAACACGGTGGAGGATCTGTGTTGGTGGTTCCGCCGTCGGAGATCTTGTGCGAATAGAAGGAACTGTAAAAAAAGAATGTCACAAAAACATATTAAAGAAGAGTGCAGTACCTTCAGAGACCCGTTTAATAGGTCCGGGATAGGTGCTGAAAATCATGACATGGCCTCCGCAGTCACTCAACTTGAACCCTATAAAATTACTGTGGATGATTCCACAGTAATTTGATAAGCAGGTACGAAAATATTGTTCTACATCTCAGGAACACTTGTGGAGAAAACACCAAAACCAATGGCAGAAGATAACCAAGACAATATTGGAAAAATAAATGGCTTTTTTGCCGAAACTTTGTGAGGCCGTCATTAAAAACAAAGGTGGAAGATGAGTCTAAAATTTAAAAACAGTATTGTTATTATATCTAAAGAATTGCTAAAAATAATTAAAGTTACTATGGAGTCGTTTTATTTATTTAAACTTTCACAAAATGCCTTTTTCTGGCATATCTTTGACCGGTATTGTATGTGTGTGTTCTGGAGATTTTCCACGAACGTTCTGGTCGGTATACCTAAATTAATGGTGACTAAATCAAAGCCATAATTGAAGAGAATCGTCATAAAACTGTTCGAGAAATTGCAGAGAAGTTAAATACATCGCACAAGCTCTTAAAATCTCTCGGATTCCCTAAGAGACTCGATATTTGAATCCACATGAAAGAGATTCACTTAACATAACGAATTAATATTTTCCATCTGTATCTCACGCGCAACGAAAGCGACCCTTTGAAAAGAATCATCACTGGTGATGAGAAACGGCCCAAGCGTGATGAACCAGCACAAATCATATCTAAAGCTGAATGTCATCCAAAAAGATCATGCTATCAATTTGATGGGACTACAAAGGCGTTGTACATTTTGAGCTACTTTCAAGGGGCCGGACGACCAAGTCAGACGTTTACTGTTGAAATTGGATGAAACAATGAAAGAAAAACGGCCAGAATTGACAAATCGCAAAGGCATTATGATTCATCATGATAATGCAAACCTAATTCATCTTTAGTAACTCGTAGGAAACTATTGCATAAGTCTTATTCTACTCCCCTAACAATCCCATTATAAAAGTTTACTGATGTCGTTTTTCAGTCCTCTCAACACATGCACTGAATGCCTGTGAGAAGTGTACGCGTAATAGCACAAGCATCACGGGGGCTATGAAATCTTTTCAGATTCACCAGTTGTGTGTTTGCTCAATCTCGTTTCGGTCGTCCAGGACACTTTTTTGTTGTTTTGGGCCACAATCCGGTTATTTTCCTAGTTCAACTGCTGCTTTCAGCCAACTTTCACTCAAATCTTGCCATCTGTTTTTTGGCGGATGCATTCATTGATCTTTCTGTCTCTTATAAGTATCCCTAGAATAATTCTTTCCATCTTTCTTGGTGTGGTTCATCATTTTTTTACTTATATTTTATGACTCTGCACAATAAGCTAAAGTTAGTAAAACTTACTCGTTAAGCGCTTGCTGCTTTAGATGTCGAAATTTGAATTTAAATTTCAGACCTCACTCCATTACGTTTGCTGATTTAGGGTGAGATAAAGATTGGCTATAGCATTCGCTGGAAATTGATTTTACACGAATGACAGGACACGAGATATTAATAAAGTATAGAGACTACCAAACTACCAAGGCGTTGTGCATTTTGAGCTGCTTCTAAGGGGCCGGGAGATCAAGTCAGACGTTTACTGTTAAAACTGGATGAAGGAATCAAAGGAAAACGACCAGGATTGACAAATCCCAAGGGAATTATGTTTCACCATGGTAATGCAAAGCCTCACTCATCTTTAGTATCTTGTGGGAAATTATTGGAGTTTCATTGAGAAGTGATGTCGCATCCCTCATACAGCCATGACCTGGTATCATCTGATTACCATTTATTTCAAAGTTCGAAAAACTATTTGAATGGTATAACTTTCATAAATGATGAAGGCCTTAAATCGCACTTGGTTTAGTTTTTGCAAATAAAGACAAACATTTTTTGGAGTGCGGAATCATGAAGCTGCAAGAAAGATGGTAAAAGGTCATTGAATAAAATGGAAAATATATAATTGATTAAAATTAATTCTTTGAATAAAAAAATAGTGTCATTTCACACTACAAAACCATAATTACTTTTTCGCCGACCTGATAGTAGTCACGCGACATCGCCACGTGTTAGCTGATCGTCGTCAGTTGATGTTGATAGCCGTCAAAGATGCAAATCATTTTCGACGTCGTCATGACCTTCAGTGAACGATCGCCTTATTCAACTCAAAAAACTCTCGTACTCGACATACAATCCGCCGAACTGAGCTTATTTAACATTTATATAACTTTTATGTGGAGTTAATTTCGTTCAAAACACAAAATTTAAAGCAAATATTTTGATCGTGGTAAAAATCGTCATGAAGCACCGACAACGTCCGACCAAAACTACTGCAACTTGCTTATTAATGTGTGTAGCGTCATGAAATTCCACATGCTTGTCACTTACAGTCCTACCAACTAAAAAAAGGTGACGCACGTGATTTAACATGGTTTAAACTGAAACATTCGGTTTATTTCCGGACAAAACGTATATTAATTATATTCCAAAGTACTTACGACATATCAGCAATATTAAATACATTAAAGGATTAAGAAGTACTTAAGTACATGAAAATTACTTTTTGTACTGCAAATATCTGAAAAGTATACTTAAGATTTTAATATCATAAATTTTTGGTTTTAAATCATGTAGAATGATAAATATAATACTGTTGGTTTCTTTAAGTATATTTGTTGGACAATTATCTACTTCACTTTTTGTTAAGTAGGTGACTTTAATAATAGACTTATTAAATACCGTTCTGTGACGACACAGACAATACTAATTAATAAATTGTTTTTCCTTTAAAATGAAAGGATTTCATGAATACCTAGATCTAAAAATAGCTCTTAAATAACAAATCGTAGTAATAAAGCATTAGTGTAAATATTGATACTGAATACTTTTCGATATCGATGTCACAGGCATACAGAAAACATTTGTAAAGTAGACAAATGGAATATGTTTTTGTCATGGCAAATATACCAAATATTAAAAGATTTCATGTTGTATTTGTATATTTGTAGATTACTGAAAAATTAGCTGTCAGGTCAAGACGGGAGAAAAGACATTTGCGAAGTCATTTACTTCGACTTTTAAAAATAAAATAGCCAATTTATTTTATACTTTTGAGAGATTCTAGAAGTGAGAAAGGATTAGTTAAATTGGTAAAAAATTGACTTCGAGCTTGTAAAGGCTCTTGATGTTTTATGATTTAGAAACACAAAAAAAAAATATGTGCGCGTGTATCACTAACCTGAACTCTGCGGACGGTTTTATTCAAAGATCATATCTGGAGTCGTCCTAGAAGTATTTTGTATATATTTTTCGCCCTAATGCCAAATATAAGAAAAATTTACTTACAAAAGATTAAAAAAGGTGATTTTTTCCAAAATGACTCTGTTTTGTTCAACTTTCCTATAGATAGAAAATTCACTATTTCCCCACGAAATTGAATGATTTGTTTAAAAAAAACGGCAAAAACAGTTGTTGCCGATAATTTATTCTCACGGCATCAATTTTCGTAAAAAATAACAATTACACAGGTTTACAAAGAAAAAGTGGGTGCGTATTTGACTAGACCATTTTATTTTTATTTAATTAGATGCTCTGAATCCAAATCTAAGGTCCAATAACCTCTATCATGTCAGGTTCAAAGTCATATCAAGGTCAAATGGAGTAAAATACACTAAATAGATCTGAAGAAGCTGATACGCACGTTTTTGAGGTTGCTAAATCCGAATTCGTGGTTTGTTTAATCTTCCAAGGTCACCCAGAAATCATTTCAGGGTTATTTCAAGGTCAAATTGAGAAAAATCTACTAAGCAGATCTGTAAAAGAAGAAATATAGAGTTTCGGGGGCGCTGAATCTGAATTTGTGGTTTGTTTAACATCTCAAGGTTAACCAGAGTCAATTTCGAGGTCAAATTGAAAAAGTACATTAAATAAATCTGTAAAAAATAAGAGAACACACACGCAGCTAGATTAATATCCGTTACACAGCAGACAGGCAAGCGGATCGAGTTTTTGAGCCGAAACTCAAGCTCCCAAAACCACGTACCCCACGCAGGCAGGTGAACGAGGTTTTGGGAGCTTGAGTTTCGGGTCAAAAACTTGATCCGCTTGTCTGTTTGCTATGTAACGGATATTGATCCAGCTGCGCGTTGGTTCTCTTCTTTTACTGATACATTTAGTGGATTTTTTCAATCTGATTTTTAAATGCCCTTGAAAAAGCCTTTGGTTACGCTTGAGGTATTAAACAAACCACGAATTCAGACTCGGCGCCTGTAAAAGTCCACCTATTTTCTTTTACAGATCTATTTAGTAAATTTTTCTCAAGTTGACCTTGAAATGACGCTGAACTGACCTTTGGCTGTCCTTGGGGGATTAAACAAACCACGAATTTGGATTTAGCGATCCCAAAAACCTACATATTTTCTCTGTCAGATTTATTTAGTGGATTTTTCTCAATTTGACCTTCAAATTACCCTGAAATGATCTCTGGCTGACCTTGGGGAATTAAACAAACCACAAATTCGGATTCAGCGATCCCAAAAACCTACATTTTTTTTCAGATTTATTCAGTCGATTTTTCTTATTTGACCTCGTAATGACCCTAATATGACCTCTATTCGACCTTGGGGGATTAAACAAACTACGAATTCGGATTTAGCGACCTCAAGAACGTATGTATCTATTTCTTAAGATTTTTACTCCTTTTCACCTTGAAATGATCTTAAACCTGGCGTGATAGAGGTTACGGACCTCAGATTTGGATTTAGGACATCTAATTACATAAGAATAAAATGGTCTGGTGAAATAGGCATCCACTTTTCTTTTTTATAAACCTGTGTAATTAATTAAAGGGTTTTCTATTTTTTTTTTACCCAAAAGAAATAATTACAAAAAAGACATATATATCACCTTCAGTAGGCAGATTGTAAGCTAGCTACACAACTACTTGTTTTTTTCTTATGAAAGTGCATGTTAGCGGATTTGTGTCAGGATTTGGAATTTTCCAAGAGATAAATAAGACCGATAAGCTGAACAGCGCAAAAGGATTTTTATGGCGGAAAAGACGAGGTAGAGTTGCAATATTTGGGATTTGAAAAGACCGAAATTGAAGTTCATAGTTAAATGCGATAACTGACAGACAAAAGGATAAATTTATTTAGACTTCTTCTACTAGAAGTCAGTTTCAGTGGATTAATAATAGTTAAATTATAAATGACAGTCATAAAGTGGGAACTTTGAACTAAAATGCATTTAAAACATATTTAGTCTTTTTAGTTGAATTTATAATAGGAAAGGTTTGAAATGAAGAACTGAATGGAGTCAAAGAAAAGCGACCATATTTAATACTCCGAGAAATAGAAGAGATAACAGACAATTAGATATATCTTGAGACTTTGGGAATCGTAAAAAAAAGACGGATGACAATAAGGGATGCGGTAGGTGAAGGCTGAACTATTTGTAACAAAATAGTTGCAGAAAGACTAAAGATTTAGCATAAGACAGACAGAGCAGGAGAGCTGTGTCAAATCAATACTAGGATTGAAAAGTCGAGACGAGAAGGAACAGACAAGCTATCCTAATTACATGAATACAAGATTTTGCTGCAATATTTTTTTTGACATTCCCCTGTACAGTCGTAATATTTTTAAGATGTGCACAGTTACTGATAAACAAATAATAGAGTAAGTGCATTTTATTAGTAAGTTTGACCTACAAAGCATAAACTTACATCGTTCTATCGTTGACTCGACCTGAATAGTATTTTTTTATTAGTGTTCCCACAAGCTTACATTATCTCTCTCCCAATAAAGGTATAAAGATCGTAGATAAACTAATTAAAGTCTCAAGTGTCTAAGAGGTGATGAAATATTGCTAGAACCAAAAAAAAAAAGTAACACAGCTCAGTTAATTAAACACGGAACAAAGTTATTTATTATACGTAAGAGATATTACAGAAAACCAATAATTTTCAACGTAAAACAAACGGTAACTAAATTCATTTAACTAATGCATGGTATCGGATTCGATAATAAATGAATGATTTAATTATGTAGAGTTAATTAAATATCGACATTAAAAGGAGTATTTGGGTTATTATTTTAAAAACGTTCTCTTAGCTGTTATTTTTTCAAATATTTTAATAAAAGGAGCCCAACTTTGAAAAACTACATTCGAGAAAGATGGGTTTAATTTTAGCTGCTGTCTGAATTTACGCATTGTAGTAAAAAGGCCATCACGGCAGCACCATGGGGATTAAAATCACATATTGTACACAGTAGTGGTAAGACTCATGATAACCTATGACTCAGTTTTATGGTGGACAGACTGGCCTCTCTGTGCATCACAGGAACCATGAAAAACATCCGATGACAAACATGGAAACCCTACTAAATATCTTCCGTTTGATATAATAATTAGAGCTAAGGTGACGGTAGGTGCATATAGGCTGGAATGAAATAAGGTCTAGTGGACTAGACCTACACCACCTGGACTAGAAGGTAGGAACAAATTGATTACTATGTCAGCTAGGAAATTTAGTTTGGTTTACAGACGGATCCAAAATGATCATGGTACAGAAGTTGAAATAAACCGAAGCACCTCTAGAGTCAATATAAGTGAGGCCCTGGGGCAGTCCACCACTGTATTCCACGAAGAAATACATGCAATCGATACCTATCTTCGAAAGATGAGAAGTTACAGGGGCAGGATCGTTCTCATTTTCTTCGAGAATTAAGCAGCTTCAAAAGCGTTTGCCTGTCATCAGATATAATCTAAACAGGCCTGGGACTGTCTTCACTGGCAAGACACAATAAGGTTATTATTGTGTGGGTACCAAGACACAAGGATACCCTAGAAAATGATAAATCGAACCAATTTGCAAGACAAGGGTCTGCCACTACATTTATTGGATTAGAATCAGTATTTGGCATTACTACGGCTATTCGTGGGTGGATATCCTCGTGAACAATCCATCAACACCAGACCTATCGGAACCATAAAACTGACCAGAAACACATCAAACTATTGCTGAAGCCGTGAAATACTGCGCTTAAGCAACATATTAGGCTGGTGACAGGTGTAATAGCCGATCATTGCAGCTTAAGGAGACATCTACACACAATGGGCATCTATAATGAAAAATCAACATGTAGACTATGTCATGAAGAGGACGAAATAGCTTACAACATCATCTCCAAATGCAAAGCTAACCTACTGGAGACCCCTTTAAGGATCGATCAATCCGGAAGGTTATACCAAGAGGGCAAACTAGTGAATGGGTTGGTAAATCTGATTGAGGAAACCAACCTGTTCACATAGAACAGATATAACAGGCTACTCAATAAGTCAGTAGGCTGCAGTTTAAGGACTTCTCAATACCAACCTGCTGTATTATTCAGACAAAAGCCTGCACGTTTTTGATCAATAGCCGTACGTAATATTATGAATGTATTACAGTAGGTAATTGCCGTTATTGTAGTTGCCCTTCAGTATGTATCAGTATTCAACAATAACTCCTGCTTGCTTCCAAAAGACGGTGGTCATGAACTATCCACCTGAAAATTGCGTGTGGTCTTCTTTTGGATGTGGAGAATCCTTATGGACCCAGTGCACGTACTTAATTTCTGAATCCCATCGATGTATCTGTCTTATCGCTTGTTGCTACCTTGTAGAAAAAGTCAGGATCTGTCTACAAAGATTCCAAAAGATTTGAGAAAACTGCTATCTAAGTAGTTTTGTTAGGGAGTTAACAATCTTGGAATCCTAATTTTTCATGTTTATCAAAACGATGGATTTAAATACATTTAATACTTTAATAGCAGTAGTAGTGAAAGCCTCTACTAGTGACACTTCGAAAAACACTACATCCTATTTCCTGCTACTATCAAGTTTAATTGCGTTTGAAGGCTTTCCTATTCTTAGACCATTTTCAGTGGATTCATAATCACATTTAATCTATTTTGATCAATATTTTACTTAAGCATATGATGGAGCCTCGCCGCCATATGCGACCATCATTCAAATATCAGTAAAAATCTTTTAAACTAATTTCTTGTAGCTGTGTATATATAACCTCAACAAGCCATCCTATCATCATCAATCTACGAGCAGGCACTCAAGTACTGGATCGCACTAGAGTTAACTCGTTTTCTGCTGATTGCAGTCAAATGAGACAGATATTCGAATAGAACGAGTACTTTAGGGAATAGAGTTTGATATTGAATAAAATATTTATTAACTTTTTTAGTATATTTAAATATGGCGTTTTAAACGGGAAGCATAAATTTGCTTTTTTAGACGAATAACTCACGTAACACTAATTACTGAAGCAATTACTAATTTGGAGTTCTATTTTCAGCGAGGGGATAAGGTAATTCTGGCAAAATTTGCTAAAGGTAATATTATTTCTGTATGATAATATATGTTTTTTTGAGAATCAATCGGTGTTTTGAACACAACTGCGATGTGCCAATGTTGAAAAGCTTTCAATACCTTCCTCGGGTCTTCAATCCTAAAACTGGCTTGAACAGTTCTGCATTTAAAAGATTAAAAGAAACATAAAAAAAGTATCTAATTTGTCGGATTTATTGCTCTCTATCTACGCGAAGTGGCCACAAAATTATGTACAAATTCGTATTCTTTTAAAAAGAATACTTTTAAACGAGAAGGGGGATGCATTGGACACTTAGGGTGCGTTCCACTAAGCACCCACAACGACCACGCTCATGATAGCAGTTTTTCCCGTTCCACTAGCTTGTGAGCATTCTAATCATAAACCCAAGTGGAATGGGATTGTGGACGTCTTAAGCGTTGAGTTAAATATTACAAATGGCGGATTTGAAAATAAATCAGAAGCTTGAAAAGGTTATGTTATAATTTTTAAGCTTTAATATTAATAATTTGTTATAATTATTGGTTAACTTGCTTTATATTAAAGAAAAATACTATTTAGTTTCCTATATTTTAATTTAGTGAAATCTTTAAGTAATTTACGTTGAAAAATAATCAAAATATCTTTTGTGGTGACAGTTGGATATTTAATGGTGGATCGTAATCATACTTCAGAAAGTATTTCATCTAGTCCAGATGAAGAATGGAATGCAGTTTTACAAAGTCAGGAAAAGCGAAAACTTAGGCCACGTATTATTGATTATGAGAATGTTATTAATCGTTATTCAGATAAAGAATTCAAGTAATTTTAGGGTAAATTTTATATAATTACTACATTCTATAAATGTGCTTGTATATAATTACTACATTTTTTAAATGTATTTTTCAGTAACACCTTCTGTGGATTGGACTACACCATCTAATTCAGTGTATTTTGAATCTAAACTAAATTATACTTATTTTTTTTTCTCATAAGTTACACTGTAATTTTGGAACTCTTACATTCAATTGTCTTTAAATTTAAAAAACCGCGCCAAAATTCTGAACGTCCACTTTGACCCACCTTTTCAGATGGGTCGTTGTGAGCTTGGCGTGAGCGAGAAGAATGACGTCATTAATGACGTTTTCGCCGCGACCGCGACGACCGTAGTCGTTATGTGGAACGACTGAAGGAATATTTTGAGCGTTGTGAGCGCCTAGTGGAATGCACCCTTAATATACTCTAGTGACTAATAGTATTTCAGAGTGTTCAAAAATGTTTATGTATTATATTAATGTATCTATCTTCTTGTCTCGATATCAATTTATACAAACTAAGGAAATAATTATAGCGATCATAATCAGTCTCCTTCAATTACTTTAATTTATCGTCAGTTATAGTTCACCAGAAATTAAATAAAAAATATTAATTATGCAACAGCCTTTTTGATTTTATGAGCTTACACTTGTACAAAAAAGTATGTCAACTATAAATAAAAAAAAATGTAATATTGATCTACAACCAGCAAGCACAGAAGATGCCAAATGAGATTTTGGCGAAATGTGTGCAAATTTCTATAAGAAACCGGATTAATACTGAATGACAAATCTTAGATGTAATATTTAATTCTTTGTTATAAATATTCAAGATGTCGAATTCACGATGGCGGACTTAAGTACTGAATTGCATTCTTTTGCCATGAACGTATATGTTACGGGATTTAAATTCTACAAATATAAATTTTTATGTGGTTAAATAATTTTTAATATAAACTAAATTTAAGTGGCGGATTCAAGATAAAGGATTTATACTAGACTGTTAGTCTAATCACTTTCAAATGGAAATTGAAATAAAGGGGTTTTAATGGTTGCTCATTATGAATTTGAAGAGCTTGAATACATTTGCAATAGCCAAATTGCAGTTAATAAATTTTCAAAATGGTAGATCCACAATGGAGGTTTTAGAGAATAAATTTTATTATTTTGCTATGAAAGTATACGTTACGAGATTTAACTTTCACAAATATACATATAACTTTAACAATTTTTTATTACATGACGTATATAATGGAAAGTAAGTATTTAAGGCGTTAAAGATATACATATAATAAAAAGAAATAATTGAAACTAAAATGAAATTTCAATTATTCAAAAAAATTAAATTACTCATTCAGTCCGCCATCTTGGATTTAATATTTAAAATTCAAAAAACTAATATTAGGCTATAAAAAACTCATTAAAATACTTCATATTTTTGATCAGTAACTCTTTACATTTCTTAACTTCAAATTCCATTTTAAAGAAATTAGTTTTACAGTCTAGCAAAATATACATCCGCCATATTGGATCTGACATTTTTAAATTTCGAAAACTACATTTTGATTGTACATTTATTCAAGCACTTAAAATTCTCAATTAACAACTGCTAAAACCCCTTTATTTATATTTCTATTTTGAAGTGATTAGATTAAAAGTGACTGAATCCGCCATATTGGATCTATCATTTTAAAATCTAGGGAATTTTATTCCGATGATAAAAAATCATTTAACCACATATTTATATTTGTGGAGGTTAAATCACTTAACACATAATTTCATGGCAAAATAATGAAATTTATTCTTTAAAGCCGCCATCTTGGATCTACCATTTTGAAAATATATTAATTGAATTTGGCCATTGCAAATTGAATCAAGTAAGTCAGATTTTTAATAAGCAACTGCTAAAACTCCTTTATTTGAATTTCTGTTTTAAAGTGATTGATTGGCTTGACAGCCTAGTACAAATCCGCTACCTTGAATTCGTCATTTTGAAATTTAGGAAACTGCGTTTGATAATTTAATCACAAACTAATTTATATTTGCGGAACTTAAATCTCGCAAAGTATACTTTCACAGCAAAATAATGAAATTTAGTCCTTAAGTCCGCCATCTTGAAATATGGATATATTTATATTCGTCGTCATATTCGTTTTTTCAAAAAAAGACTCAACCGCAAATTGAAGTAGACATCTTTACCAAAAGTTTAAAACCAATATAAACTATTCTTGGTTGTGATAAGTGAGAGTAGGGGTGGCTCAATTGACAAAGAACGTCCTATATATATATATATATATATATATATATATATATATATATATATATATATATATATATATATATATATATATATATATAGTTTGGGATTTTTTTATTATTTCTTCTTTAAGGATCAATTTTCTTGCGTTTAAGATACATTTGATAAAAAAAACAAACAAATTTTTCTATAATGCAATATTTTTATATCAAGGTTTCGGCCACCCATATAATAAAATAGAATGCAGATTGTAAAGATTATGAACAAAACCAGGAAAAGTACAATCCACCAATCATTGATTAAAAATGACAAACAATAACACAACACCGACATTTATGAATTTTTTATATTTTTTTTAGTAAAAATTATGACCTTTCTCGTATGAGGAAATCAAAGACAAAGTTTTAATGATAATTATTGTATACAATAATAGGTAAGGAATAGAAAATGTAGATAATTTTAATTTTAAAAGACTATTAACCAGAATAACTTTCTTGATAATTTTTTTATGCCCAGGGAAAAGTATTACATGCATATTCTTGCTTTAGATTTGTTGTAGTTCTGAATTAAAAACATGCAAAACACTCTGTTGAATTTTATACACGTTTTAAAAAACATAAAAATTGATAGCATTCGCAAAATAACAGTTTATTCAAACTTCAAAGTCGTAGGCCGTTTTTAGTGATATTTATTTGGAATCCCGTCCAAATACCAATATGTATGAGATATGTTTGTAGGCATAAATTACAAAAATCAACGAACCGGCTACTGGCGTTGTTGTTGCTGTATTCCTGTGCTTCCATTTAAAATGAATTTACGCTTGGTTTAACACTACTTTAGTCAAATGTCAAAGGAAAGCTACAGGGAAAGACTTTGTTTTCAGCTATAAATAGAAAAATGCCGATTTAACATATGAATTCTTAATATCCGTATACGGTAAACCTTAAGGTTTTGTTTGCCTCTTATGCTTTTTTACAACAAGTTTACTTTTTATTACATGGTTATTATTTTTTTAAGTATTTTTTAACTATATGAACGAAGCTATAAACCAAATTTTTTCATACAAAATTAAGCAATAAATTCAATAAAAATAGAAAAAACATTTTTTTAAAATCAAAAATGGAGCTAGTCTTAACATTTTTTTTTATCTGAATATGGTACGATTACCTCTAAATAAGAGTTTAGGTTTTTCCCGATTTTCATTGGCCTTCTAAGATAAGATATTTTCCGCATTCATCTAATTCGATGACGTTTCTTGATTACTATACATGCACTTTGAACTTGATATTATTCACCTTAATATAACGATGTTCATTTTTGATTTATTAAAAAATTTAAAAGCCATATAACATTATTTTTAAAAGCAGAAAATTTAAACTTTGTTTTTACATTATACATTTTATCAATTCTTCGTTTAAAAGGGTAATATTTTTGACAAGTTCTCCCTTTGAATTACACTAAATTAAAAAATTGTACCAGTAATATTAATTTAACAATAGATCTACACCATAGTATACTTTTTTATTATTGATTTTAGAAAAAAAACTGCATTTTATTTTTTTGACTATTTTCAATGCCTGCGTTTGAATGGAATCGGTCTCCAATAGAAACCCGCTTACTGGATCGAAAAAATGAGATCTCATCATTCTTTTTAGAATTTTTAAAATTGTTTTAAAACATATACATTTTCATTCATCTAATTCGATGACGTTTCTTGATTACTATACATGCACTTCGAACTTGATATTATTCACCTTAATATAACGATGTTCATTTTTGATTTATTAAAAAATTTAAAAGCCATATAACATTATTTTTAAAAGCAGAAAATTTAAACTTTGTTTTTACATTATACATTTTATCAATTCTTCGTTTAAAAGGGTAATATTTTTGACAAGTTCTCCCTTTGAATTACACTAAATTAAAAAATTGTACCAGTAATATTAATTTAACAATAGATCTACACCATAGTATACTTTTTTATTATTGATTTTAGAAAAAAACTGCATTTTATTTTTTTGACTATTTTCAATGCCTGCGTTTGAATGGAATCGGTCTCCAATAGAAACCCGCTTACTGGATCGAAAAAATGAGATCTCATCATTCTTTTTAGAATTTTTAAAATTGTTTTAAAACATATACATTTTCATTCATCTAATTCGATGACGTTTCTTGATTACTATACATGCACTTCGAACTTGATATTATTCACCTTAATATAACGATGTTCATTTTTGATTTATTAAAAAATTTAAAAGCCATATAACATTATTTTTAAAAGCAAAAAATTTAAACTTTGTTTTTACATTATACATTTTATCAATTCTTCGTTTAAAAGGGTAATATTTTTGACAAGTTCTCCCTTTGAATTACACTAAATTAAAAAATTGTACCAGTAATATTAATTTAACAATAGATCTACACCATAGTATACTTTTTTATTATTGATTTTAGAAAAAAACTGCATTTTATTTTTTTGACTATTTTCAATGCCTGCGTTTGAATGGAATCGGTCTCCAATAGAAACCCGCTTACTGGATCGAAAAAATGAGATCTCATCATTCTTTTTAGAATTTTTAAAATTGTTTTAAAACATATAAATTTTCATTCATCTAATTCGATGACGTTTCTTGATTACTATACATGTACTTCGAACTTGATATTATTCACCTTAATATAACAATGTTCATTTTTGATTTATTAAAAAATTTAAAAGCCATATAACATTATTTTAAAAGCAGAAAATTTAAACTTTGTTTTTACATTATACATTTTATCAATTCTTGGTTTAAAAGGGTAATATTTTTGACAAGTTCTCCCTTTGAATTACACTAAATTAAAAAATTGTACCAGTAATATTAATTTAACAATATATCTACACCATAGTATACTTTTTTATTATTGATTTTAGAAAAAAAACTGCATTTTATTTTTTTGACTATGCGTTTGAATGGGATCGGTCTCCAATAGAAACCCGCTTACTGGATCGAAAAAATGAGATTTCATCATTCTTTTCAGAATTTTTAAAATTGTTTCAAAACATATAAATTTGCTAATTGTGTATAAAAAAAACTTAGAACCGATAAAACCAGGGTATTTAAACAACAATAAATTTGTTTGGTGGTTGTTTATGGTCGGTAGGTTAGAGGAATTTTTGATAAGTGACAATCGTAAATATTTTTATTTAATTCTGCTCTCAGATTTTTTGCTTATTGAGACTTATTTTGAGTATTTTAAATGTTAAAAATTACTACGAATGCGAAGTTTATAATTAATACATATAAAAAACGATTTAAAAAGCTATATCCGTAAATATTGTTTATATATTATTTATACATTTAAAATACCATAATAATTCAGGCAACCAGAAATTCATACTTTTACTTTATTGCCCGGCTACTTTATCCTCGAGACGAAGTACCGATTACCATGTTTTACTAGTTTAAATAACGCAATTAGAAAAATATATCATAAAATCTGTGTGAATAACTTTAACTTTTTCAAATATAAATAAAAATATTATCAAGCGATTCAGCATTCACACAATGGTCTCTGGTTCCGACGATATGTTAATTCTACGAGGGAATTCGTTGATTAAAACAGAGAAAGTTAAAGTTAGCCTCCAAAAAATTGTCACAATTTAAACAATGGTCAAACATTACAAAAACATAGTAAATATAACGAACTAAATAAGATGAAAATACAATAAAATTATTGGCTATTATATATATAGCTAACCTAAATTTCAAGAATAAGATATGCGTTGACACAAAAAAGTGTTACAAAACAAACACGATTCATTCAAGAAGTTCCGGGAGTATTTTTTTTTTAAATGAAAACATGAATTTAGAAAAAAAATTGTTCTATACAAATTTTTCTGCACTCGTATAGCCGCTGAAATGACCTGGAAAACTCCTCGTCTGGAATAGCTTTCAGACACCTGGTCATATTTCTTTGAATCAACTCCAAAACGTTCTCCCTTCATCGATATTTTCAATTTAGGCAATAAAAAAAGTCTGCCGAAGCCAGATCTGGCGAGTAGGACGGTTGATGAATTATGGAGACCGACTTTTGGACCAAAAATTGTGTGATAAGTATTGAGGATTGGGTTGGCGCCTTGTCGTAAACAGGAACCAGTCACCGGTGAGGTACAATTCCGGTTTCATGTGACCGCTTTAAAAGTCGATCCGGGACACTTTTGTAGAATTGTGCGTTCACTGTTTGGTCTGGGGGCACGAATTCGCTATGGATAATCCCGCGAGAATCGAAAAGAGCATCGTTTTGATTTTCGACTTTGTCGCTTGAACTTTGGTGGGCCGCCCTTCACCCTTGCCTCGCCACTTAGCGGTTTGGTTATTGTTCCACACGGCACTCTTTCAGCTCCTCCGTTAACAAATGCGGAATGAACTTCGGACACACTTTCTTTTCTCGAGAACATCGTGCAAGATGTGGTTCGTGCTTCCTACACTGATGTTGAGTTCCTCTGACAACATTTCAATCGTAATTCGCTGATTACGAGACGTGCAACGCATACACGTTCGATATTCTCATGGGTAGTCCAAGTTAAAGGGCGCCCCTTCCGCGGATCGTCTTCCAGCGACTGTCGACCGTTCTTGAACCGCGCATAGTACTCGAAAACCTTGCTGCGGCTTAAACAATTCTCACCATATGCGGTTTTCATTAATTCGAATGTTTCCGAACCACTTTTTCCCAATTTGAAACAAAATTTGATTGTGGCGCGTTGCTCCATAGCGAAAATTGTGACGCAGTGGCAAAAACACGTCTACTTCAAACGAACACAGCTGGCCAATAAATGAAGTTACAGCGTTCACATCTCCACTGTGGGTAACTAAGGCATGACATTACATAGCCGTCGGGTAACAGCTAGCGCTAGCTGTAAATTTTATACAAAATTAGTCCCGGAATTTTTTGAATGAACTGTGTATACAAAAGAAGTAAAAAATAATGAATATCGAATTTAAAATTTTAATCTTAATCGAGAGATATCCTAAAAACGTTTGTTTCAAGGGCATCTAAATGATAAACAATACCTAAAAATTAATTAATAGTTTTTCGGATTTTACCTACACCGAGTTAAGCACTTGAAAATTTGTAACCTAAATATTTGTTTTTGTTTGTATAGTGCGTTAGTGGTTGCAGGTTATTCAAATCTAAATTAATCTAAACCTTACACATTAATGAGTTTATTGATGGATAGATGACTATAGCCATTAATATATTAATTCAAAGGGCCTGAATGTACCTTTCCCTTCAGCACTCTTCAACATCGAGATGTTCTCGATAGTGGTATTATAATAATAATAATGTAAGCATAGATTTCAGAGGGTCTATCGTCTGTCACCCTGACACAAACACTTTGATTAGTTTGGTATTATAAATTGGTAGATGTAATATTCAATTTATTATACATGCTATTGTGTCTATAAGGGAACAAACTTTTGGCGAGATAAAGTTTCAATAAGAACGATGATAGAAATGCGTCCGAGTAAGAGATAATAGGAAATAAAGTCTTTGTTCGATGTCAAGAAAGTAAGTCACCGGTGTTGCATGCTTTTAAAGAAAATAAAAATACCGCGATAACATACAATATTAGAAAAAAATCTCTCTTTGGTCATGGTAGAAACAACTGACCGTCATAATTCTCTAAAAATATTCACGAATTAATAAGTACTGTACATGGGGATCAGACCTCACCATATTTTAAAGTAAAATATTAGTCAAAACAATTTCGATGGGTCCTCAATCTATTCAAGATGATCCAAGAAGAGGAAGATCTTCAGACACAACAGATCCTGATGTTTGCAGGCAAAAAATGGTTTTCATGGTTTCAGCACAGTACTCGAACAGAAACTGCTTAGGCAGCAAAACGTTCTTGTTGAATACATACCGAAGAACACCACAACAGCAGTTGTCTCTTGAAATGTGTCACTAAAATGACGTACGGCTATCGAGAATGTTCTCCTTCTGTAGGACAAAGCGTGAACTTACAAAACAGCCAAAGTTCAATCCTTCAGCGGTTGAAAGAGGATATTGATGTCCATATTGGATGCCAAGAGCAATCATTTTTTTTTGATGAAAAAAGTTGCTGCAGGATCGGTGGTGCAAATTAGGAGAGATTATGTTGAAAAATAAAATTTTTGTTTCATTTTTTGGAAGCCCTTTATAGCATTTATTTTACTTGATGATGTTGTTTTATATACAGATGTAAAGCAACTAACGACTCATCACATCGTCTGCAAAAATAAAAATTTAAAAACCCGATAGTATTAAATCAAAACTTATTTTTTATTTTCTAAAATTATTTAAAACATCTAATTTGTTTTTAGGAAGGATCTGTCGTACAAATAGCACACATGGTATCTTTAGTTACAATGATTCTACAAATATAAGAATTATCTTAGACAATTTAGGGGGGAAACATACGTAAAAGGCCGAAATTATTGATTTTTTTTTCATGGAAACTTTTGTTTTATATTTAATTTTTTAATATTACGACATTAAATTATCATACTTGAAGTTTATTTTATAATCTTCTAAGAAATTTGATTGTTACAGTCATTTTATTTTGATATGAAACGTAGAAAAATATCTGTATTGGAGAAAGCATTTTGGTTCTCAAACTGAAAAACCTTATACTATAAGGGAAGACGTACTGTGTTCTAACATGGTTGGACACCATCGATTTTTACGAGATTAAATATTCAGATTGCGTGCAATGCTGGGAGATGGAGCTGCTTGTATTAAACTTTATATTTGGTTTAATATAAGTTGCTTTTCTTATGTTTACGTGCACTTACCCACCCTGTATTGACGAGAACCAATCAATTCGAAATCGATCTGCAGGTGGTGGTGCACTGCCATGGGAGAGGCTTTCACCCAATCCTGTCATTTCCTTGCAATCTGAGATGGTACTTTGTCTCTAACCGTGTTAGAACATAGTACGTCTGCTCGTATAGTATGTATAGTATATAGTGATGAATTAATGAAGTACGAGTGTACTTAATTTAAGTTTCGCCACGCCAATAACAATCATGTTCCCATACAGATTCCATGTTGTAATAACGGATTCATTTACCGATTTTTAGTTAATTTTTTCCAAGGGTCTCTTTCAACTACCTTTCACCATTTTAACTAAGTTTTAGATTTTAGCAAGACGTCAACGCATCTTACCATTATTCTGTATTTTTTCGTTCTCATCTCAGAGAATATGGACTATTCACCCATTTTCCGGGATAACTGGAATATTTTTATGCTTCAGGAAACGTCAAAGTTTGCTTCCGTCTCGATTATTTTGAGAATTTTCTAATTTCAATTATTTGTGAAAAACCTAAGTTTTAACACAAATCAGGGTTTGTTCGTGAGGTCCCACCAAACCTCCCGACTAGACTGAAAACTTCAGCAGCCTTACCTGTCTTTTCGCTCATCCGGACAAGAAGGGAATAAATGAAGTTCAGATGAATGAAGATTAATTAAGTTTTACTTTACCTTGGAACGCTTCTAGGAAATCAGTTAATTAGGAAGATGTTATTTAGTAACTAACACTCATCCTAAAGTCTTAATTAACTTTTATTCACTTTTTATCTTTTCACTTTTCCTAAATTTTAATGTTTTTTTTTAAGTGCTGAATTCAGCGTATTTTCCGCTAGTCAAATCCGGATTTATTTTACTCTTCACTGTCATGTTCCAGTTTTATTTGTCAAAATCGGTTTTCCTAACTTTATAACCAACACGAAGTTGACTACTAGTTGCAATGTCAAATCAGGCTTTTTCTCCACTTTATCATGTCCTAGGAAGTTTTGAAACCATTAAAGTTTGCTAGAATACAATATTCTATTTACAATTTCGGATTATACTTCGTTTTATTTAAGCTAAGATGCGTTATTACCGGATTAATTCAATCCTTATTGACTGGCAAGAAATCTATATTTATTCACCTCTTTTAGCAAGTATCTTAACGAGGTGCAATTTAACCCGAATAGAAACTTTTCGGATCGCTAAATATCTTATTAATCTCCAAATCTGAACCGTAATTAAACCATACGGGCCACCTCTACCTTTACGGTAATTTAGATTTCAATAAGGGGAATTAATTGTCACTATCAGGAATTTCCCGTTACGATGTTTATTATTAACAGAATATACTATGTCGTCCAAGATAACCTACTTTGAGCATCATCATTTGACCTAATAAGGGAACAATATCATGGCCCCCGAGGGCTAAGCTCAATCGGAAAAAGGACGAACTGTCTCAAGAAGAGCCACCCGTCGTAATGACCTTAATTTCACAGCTAACATTATTCTTTTACAGTAGTGATGACGTCACGGTCTGAAATCGGGGAAGTACCGAATTAAAAGTACCAACACCGCGCCATTGGATATCTGCCTCCGCCGCCACGAAACACGAAGTTTTCGAGTTTTAACACTGTATTTCTATATTATTTAGTTTATTTTATTTAAAGAGTTTGGGGTTATATTAAATTTTGAATTTAATTTTTTGTCGTAAAATAAGTATAACTACAATAGCTTCTCTAATGTAGTTTTTATATACTCAACTGCAAGTCTACACTGTTAAAAATAACCTTAAATTTAAGGTATATTCATTGATTTAATTTAATGATTTTATACCTTAAATTGTGAATAATTTACATGCACTTTGAAATTAAAGCTTTGTACATTAAATTTAATTGAATGTTACCTTAAATTGCAATAAAGTTTATTACGTCTATGTTCTAGAGAACAAAAAGAATGCCGCTGAAGTAAGATTTCATGTAATGTCCATCAATCCGAAAGCTTAGGTATTTTAAGAAACGCCGCTAAACTCTCTCAAGGTCATTATTGTAGTTTTGATAATAAGGAGACCATATTATGGAAGCATATTCCAATTTAGATCTTACAAAAGCGTAATAAAGTAAAATGAGCGTACTTTGATTAGAAAATGTTTTTGAGTTTCTGATAATAAAGCTTAATGATTTAAAACACACCTGTATAAGATCATTTATATGAGGAACAAATGAAAGTCTGCTATCAAATGTCACACTCAGATCCCTAAAGCATTCCACTCGTGGAACCGATGTTCCATCAATTTTATAATCATACACTAGCAGGTTTTTCTTTAATGTGAAAGTCATGATTTTGCATTTACCAACGTTTAGAGGCTATTTGTAGTCTTTGACAATCAGCATAGTTTTTTACACAAGTAAAAATTTTAGCGTCATCTGCATAGAGTAGCATTGTATAGTCACCCACAATTCCAATAATAAATATATTAAATAATAAAGGACCGAGTATTGACCCTTGAGGAACTCCCGAAGTCACACACAGTGGTTCCGAGGACTGACCACAGCATTCTACTATTTGCTGCCTATCACAGAGATATGATTTAAAAAATAGAAATAATTTTTGCGAAAGTCCAAAACAATTCAGTTTATCAAGCAAAATGCCGTGATCAAGCCTATCAAACGCCTTTGAAAAGTCTGTATATATTGTGTCGACTTGACCTCCTTTATCCAAGATATCAGCCACAAACTGAGTAAAACAGAAAAGATTGGACGCTGTGGACCTACCCTTTATGAAACTATGTTGCGAACCACTAAATAGGTGTTTCAGCTTGAAAAATAGATGTTTATGCAAAAATATTTCAAAACATTTAGAAAAATTATTTATTATACAGACTGGTCTGTAGTTTTCTATATTTTGTTTGTCTCCTTTTTTACACACTGGAGAAACTCTGGAAATTTTCCATTTATCAGGAAACTGTGAATTATGTAGGCAGAGATTAAAGTTAATGGAAAGACGTTTTGCTAATACGCAGGCACGCAGGAAAAAGGATGGAATTTTATCCGGACCTATTGTTCCCTTTGGTTTCATTTCTTTTAAGCAAAATAGTACTTCATTTTCACTAACCTTACAAATTTGAATAGTTTGACTGACAGAACTTTGAACATCTTTATTAAAAGCATTGTTCGATGAAATATCCGAAGATTTAAAAAAGTCAGCAAATGCATTTGCAATATCTGCATGGTTTCTATAAGTATTTTCCCCACAAATCATATTTTCAGGTAATTCTTTATTATTTCTTTTACTATTTATAAATTGCCAGAAGTTTGATGGGTTAAAAGCAATGCAGTTTTCCACACTTTCACAATATTTTTTATATGTATCATTTGTGACATACCTAATTTGTCTTCTCTGCTGTTGAAATTTTAGCAGATCTTCATTTTTTTGTGAACGATTGTATTTTTTCCAAGATTTAAATTTTTCCCTAATATTTACTACATTTTTAAAGAATAACAAATTTTTCGATTTTTTAATTGTTTACATGTATTTCTTCTTTAATCTATAGGTTCGTAAATGTAGTATTATTATAGATTTAATCGAATCAATACAAAAATTACGAGATGTTCTATAAATCACTTTTAAACTTCAGTTTCCCTTCATCCGGGGTTAATGAAGTACATATTTTTTAAATAGTGTCATATTAACAGACGGTAAAGTACAGGGTCAAGGCCAAAACAGGGCTTAAAAAATGACTTTGGATGTCAGGGCTCCCTTATAGGAAAATGTAATGACAAAAAAAAATGGATTAGCTTAGCTTACAATCCTGAATTTAGATAGGTCATTATTGAGCTTGTACTGTCATTTTAGGGCTCGTAAAATAATAATATAACAATAATGATTTATTTTGAATTTTATTAGTTTTACTAACAACTAGAACTAAACATCTTTATTCTTCTAATTATAAATGAAATAATCGTAAGGCTCGAGGTTAGACAGCTTCTAGTTTATTGATACTTGCAGAACGACCTTCGGCAAGCAATTACTAATCGAGTAAACAATTTTTAGGAATGTGCTTTCTGTCATTAAATGTTTTAAGTTTTTTTTCGAATCGATCTAAGTGGAAATGCGAGTTCTATTTATAAAATGTGTTCTGATAAAGGTTTTGTTATACTATTCCGGAAAACCTAAAAAAAAGTGGAGGCCCAGTAATTAAAAAATGATGCTTTACATTACATAGTAAGTTTAAATATTTTAAGGATTATCGAAACTTGAAATTTGGTCGTTAGTTCGTAACTTGAACTATTATTTTGAAAGCGCGTCCCATTTCAGAAGCTTGTCGTTTTAGAAGTAACATTAATAAACTTTTTTAATGTCCTCTATTATTTGTAGTTTTTGAAATATTGATAATTTAAAATTTTTGTATTGTAAAAATGCTATACGGCTTTTAAGTTTTGTTGTTAGTTGGCCATTAAGGCGAAACGCGACGAAATAAAACAATAGAGCACTACAGAAATGCCACTATTTCTTGCCATTTGGCAATTATTAATAAAAATCGTGCCGGAGCAATTCAATTATATTCACGAAGATTATTTAAATTTGTTTATTATTTATGGGGAACGTAACAAAGTTTTATCAAGAGCATGCCATGCATTTACTGATAGATATCCAGATAAACAGAAACCGTCACGGAACAATGTTAAACTAATATTGGAAAATTTCAAAAATTTTGGCACCGTTAAGGCAAAAATGCATAAAAGGAAATCTATTCTCAATGATGAAAATGTCGAAATTGCAATTCTGGGATATTTTGCGGCATATCCTATGACATCGATAAGACAAGCGGCTCTACAAACAAGAATCTCGAAGAGCTCAATACTTAGAATTCTGTTGAAACACAACTTCCACCCTTATTTAATATCTTTGGTTTAACACTGATAACGATGATACAAGACGACCCTTGATTTTTGGACAGCATAATTTGGACGGATGACGCAAACTTTACGGAAAATGGCCTGTTAAACAGACACAATTCCCCTTTTTGGAGTGATTTAAATTCTCATGCAGAAAGATATTTAACTATTCTAGAAGAGTTAGACAATCAATATTTAAGCAATTTACCTACGCTGGAACGCAGGCATATTTTTTTCCAACACGATGGCGCCCCACCACACAGAACCGTTCCAGTTACAGCTTACAAGCAACATTTTATGACAAGTGAATTGCGAACAATGGACTTTTGCTGTGACCTCCTTGTTCTCCTGATTTGACTGTCTTAGATAGGGAACGATAAAAAATATCGTTTATTGTAATCCAGTGACAACGATGGAGGAGTGCATGGCAAGGGTAAGGGACACGTTCGAAAGTTTATCTCCATATTCAATTAAATCGACCGCCCATGACGAACTAACATGGAGAAGTGAAAAATGTTTAGAAGTTCAGGGTGAAAATTTTGAACATTTATAAAAATAAGTTGTTTCCCTGTAAGCCATATAGCAATTTTACCAGGCAAAAATGTTAATTTGCCAATATTTCAAAAACTGTGAATATTCCAAAGAAACCAGCTTATACAAAGTCACCCTTATTTTTAATGCTAAATAAAATAACATTATAAAAATAGAGGGTTAACATTAAAAAAAATTGACTTTTAATGATTTCTTCAAGTTAATATTTAATGTTAGTTTTTGATCACCCTGTATTTATTTATTATTAAAATATCAACACAGTTCACTAAAGTAGATCCCCTTCTAGAAGCACATCAATTCAAATTAAATAATAACGGCTTTTATTTAGCATAAATTGATAGTTATATTTAGGCCTGCAAAAGCCATTTGTGACATAAAATTTAAAATATGCCAAAAATAGTTTATAAGGCGTTGCATTTAAAACAAGCAAGAAGGCATCAACTTCCGTTTTAACCGGAAGTGCCACCATCTTGAAAACATTTTAGCCGAATTGTCCCAAACGATTCTAGTAAACGGCCAAGTTAAAAAAAATTTCCAGTCTATTTTCCGACAAATTTATCGAAGCAGTTCGTCATGGAACGCATTGTATATAAATTCCAAACATATATGGAATGAAAATTACGATGGACGAGTTGTTAACAGTAATACGTGAGTGGGTTCGAATCTTCGTGTAAGAACTTTTTTCTTTATATGTAATTTTTTATACAAAATAATGAAAACTCAACCAAATTTTTTACATTTGTTAAGAAATATATTTTTAATATAATTATTGCTTTACAAATAAATATACTAATACTCTATTACGAAGTAGCCTAAATAGTCGAAATTTGTTTAAAGCGTTTAACACGTACGCATGCTCTGCGCTTAGTTACTCTTTTGGAATTGTAAAATGGAGCAGCACGGAAATCGAAAACCTGCACAGGAAAGTAAGAACCTTCTTAACAAAAGCACACAGACACCACCCTCCGAGTGCTATTGAACGTACAATGCCTCCAAGACACCATATTGGTAAGCAGCCCGATCAACAAATAATAAACTTACGTTCTTATTTCCACAGGTTAGCGGACTCTTTTATAATACATCGAGCAATATGCGAGGCAGACGACTGAGGGAACTGGATATTGCTTCTCACCACCAAACAGACCAAGAGAAGTTATAAACCTGGCTACAGAAACCACTTTATGGACCGCATCCAAATGAGGTCATCCATGTCAATGTCGACAACTCCTGGTTAATTTCAGGACAGATGTTTCCGTAAACGGAGGGCTTCTTGTTAGCTATCCCAGACCAGGTTATTCCGATGAAGAACTATCGGAAGTTCATCTTTAAAGAACTCTCAATAGAAAATGACAAACGTAGATATGGCTGTTGAACATCAGAGACAATCCAGCATATAACTCGAGGATGCCAAGCGTTTGCCGCAACCGAGTATAAGGAACGACACGATTCAACTGCTAAGATATTTCACGAAGAGTTAGCAGATAAGTTAACACTATCGCAGGTAGGAAAAGTGCCTGCCGAGTTGAAGTTATATTGGGACCGCATGGTTCTAACAGATCAAACAGTGGCTCATAATAGGCCAGATATTATACTAACAGATAAAATTGCTAGGAGAACTACATTGATTGACATTGCTACACCTAATAACAACAACCTAAGACCAAAATACAATGAGAAAATCGCCAAATACAGAGATTTGGAGGTGCAAATTCGCAGACAGTCGGCAATGAACAGCGTACACACGATTCCCATAATATTATCAACAACTGGAGTAATACCAAAGAACCTAATGCAGAACATCAAGAGACTGGGCCTTAGTGAGCATCTGTATAAACCGATTCAGAAAGCAGTTCTCCTTGCAACCGCGCGGACCCTCCGAAAGTTTGTAGGAAGTACAGAAGACCACGCCACCTAGGACCCGATAACATGGAAAGGGTCCCCACAGAGCTTCATAATTTTGTGTCTTTGTATACCTGGTATAAGTCAATAATCCCTGGAGGGAGCGCGAAGCTGTTTGGCTTGTAAATCTGACTCTATTAGATCACTATTCGAGCGCCGCAAACTAAGGTATCGTTGTCGGTGGTTGAACACGCGCGTAAATGGCAAGTAAAGACACAAAAGTTTTATTAAATGTTACCTTTATTTAAGAAGATATCCATACCTAATGGGAAGTGAGGGTGACATGATAAACATCAGAGTTGTAGCGTGCTCGACAATCACTCTCCGATTCTGATTCAGGAAGGCGTAATTAGTGCGCTCTAAATTTCTTACCCTCTTACATCTTAGTTAGGAATCTTGAATAGCTCGTTTAAAGCTTTTTATATTTAATTTTGGTATGTTAGTAACAAAGTAGATTTGTTATGACAAATTTTTTACCCAATTCTCATTAATATTTTTTCTTTCCAAATATTTTTTTGAATTATTTAAAATCCTTAGGATAGTGTTTTTCTAGCCTCTTGCTTAGTACTAGCACAAGGCGTAACAATCAAAAAATAGTCATTTAAATAAAAATTTTCAGATTTCCATTGGCGTTTTCTCTTTGATATATATGTTCAGAAACTGGAGCGATGCAAAAATAGATTTCATATGATCTAGGTCCTAGTTTTCAACAATAAACTAAAAATTATGAAGAAAAAATTAAAGACCAACCTTTTTTTTTAAGTGAAACTAAATAGGAACACTTATTGTATGGCCATAACGTTTTTCATGACAACCGTAATTAAATTAATATATTTTTAAAATTTTAATAATTCATGCTTCCATTACATGTTATTTTGACTAGTACCTACAAAATTTACATATAATTTAAAATTCTAATTGCCCATTAAACTTAATTACATTCTAAGAAACTTTGTGCGAGTTTTTTCGCAAAACACACTGAAATATAAATTATTATATTGTTTTAAGTAATAAATACTTTCAGCAAAAATTAAAAGAGTATTATAAACAATGAAATTAAATTTAATACTGTTTAGATTTCATAATTTTAGTTAATTATCTATTATTGATACACATAACGCTGTGCCGTACCATAGTAATGTTCATGGGGGAGTCAATTATTTATTTTTGTTAAGATTTTATGTGAAGGTATTATACAGCGTGTCCGAAAACTTTAGGAAACTTAAGAAGGATTCAATATGAGAAAAAAGGTAACAAGTTATTTAAAAAATGTTAAAATATCATTGGTTTCCTAGTAACAGCTATTTAAGCATTTTTTTGGCTTTTAATCCATAATTAATTTAGTTCTTGATGGTTCAAGTTCATATTTTAATTGGATGTTAAGTCTAATGAATAGTCTCATCTACAGGTAAACAGTTTCCCTAACTTTAACTGGATCTGAAAGTTAATTTATCTTATAACTTTTTTATTTTGACAGATATGATCAAAGTAAGTAATAATTCCCTAACTTTAACTGGATCTGAAAGTTAATTTATCTTATAACTTTTTTATTTTGACAGATATGATCAAAGTAAGTAATAATGAACTATTACTTAACATCCAGAAATTTTACCATTTGGGCGTAATTTAACATTAAAATATTTTATGCAAAGAACAAATTCAAAAAATCATAGTTTAATAAAATATAAAAATTACATACTTACCCCAATGGAGAATGGAGATTAGTTACAGGCTTATTATAGATACAATATAACCCATTCAATTTTATTTAACTTTCATTGAGGTCATTTTTGTTTATCAGTGCAATCGATAACTTTTAGCTGTTCTTTTCTTGAAATGAAAGAAAGGTATTAAATTTCCCCGTAAAATATTTTTTTCCTGGTGTAAAGTTCGATATTTTCGAACGTATAAAGAACTATATTTTTTGCAGAACTGATAACAAAGTGAGTTTGCATGGCGTATGTTTATCTTTCTAAACATATTAGTGATGCCATCTCTTAGTAATATCGACATTATTAACCGAAACATGTTATTTAGCCAGTTGGAAGAAGGAGGAAACTTTTCAAAAATCAATTTATCCTATACCATTTGGTATTCACTGCTCTCCAGCACAGCAAGATCTCGAAAAGTATTTTTTCCAGCACTTATTTTTGGAACCTTTGTTTTATTATTAATTACATATAAATAATTGTTTTATATTAATCATACAAATATACACTACCGTTCAAAAATTTGGAAACATCCTAATTTTAGTCGACATAAAAAAAAAACTGTGAATAAATCTATAAATAAATATGTTGTTACTGTTTACTATTTTTACAACCATGCTTCTAACAATAATGAACAAAATTTCTAATTTCTTATCAATTGTCCCTTATTTTGAAAAAAAGACCAACACAAGTGTTTTATGACCATACAGGTTGCTATACTGTCACTTGTTGATTTCTTAGAATTGGTGTATTTAGTCATTGTTCTTGTATTGAATAGAGTCTAATCTTTTAAATATGGGTATATAATTTCAAAAACTATTAGTTTAGAGTTCAGTGTTATTTGTGATGTTTATCTGATAGTTACAACAGTTTATAAGCGCATAAAATGGCAAAAATGAAACAGATTACTCTTGAACAGCGGAGTGCTATCTGTACTTTGAGCAAGGAAGGATATTCTATATGTCGAATTGCAGAAAATGACGTTTCATGTCAAGAAGTACATTATATTCTTATACGAAAAGCAGCTACTGAAGGAAATCAAGACCGAAAGAGATCTGGACGTCCCAAATCTACAATAAAGCAGGGAGATAAATTCGTTGTAATGTTATCGAAAATAAATCGACGTTTAACTGCGCCTCAAATTGTTTCTACTTTAAATGAGACACGAGAAAAGCCAGTTTCAATAACAACTATAAAAAGACGTTTACTGTCTGCTGGGTTGAGAGGATACGTAGCAGCCAAAAAACCGATTAACTAATATTCATAAAAAAATAGACTGGAGTAGGCTAAAACACATAAAAACTGGACAGAAGGAGACTGGGAAAAAGTCCTTTGGACGGATGAGTCCAAACCTCAGATTCTTGGATCTAATAGAAGTGCTTTTGCACCTCGATCGAAAGACCAACGGGCTTCAGAAGCGTGTACTGTGCAGACTGTTAATCATGGTGGTGGTAGTGTGGTAATTTGAGGATGCTTTGGTAATAATAAGCCCGGCCATATTATCAAAATTGACGGAAAACTGGATAAAGAAGGCTATCTGAACATACTTTAAGAAAATGCGATTCCCTCTGGAATGAATTTTATTGGCCGAAGTTATGTTTCCCAACAAGGCAATGACCCTAAACATTCATCTAAATTATGTCAGAGGTTCCTAGAGCAAAAAGGAAACGAAAAAGTTCTGAATTAATTACGAAATGACCATCATAATCACCAGATCTTTCTCCTATTGAGTTAGTATGGGATGAACTTGACAGAAAAGTGAAGAATCGTTGTCCATTGAGCTCAGCACAGTTGTGGGAATATTTACCAAGAGAATGGAAGTGACTAGACTCCGAATATTTCGGTAAATTAGTCAAAAGAATGAGTAAAATTTGTGAACAAATAATTAAGAATCAGGGTGGCCATTTTGATGAAGCCAAATTTGACGAAAAACGTATTATTTTTTTTTTATTCGTACTAAATATATGTAACTAAATGTTCTAAAACTCTAAGATTTGATTAAGATTTAAGTGTAATAAAGCATAACTTACAAATTTTATTGTAGTTTTTATTAAAATTGCCTTTCTGTTTCCAAATTTTTGAACGAAAATGTATAACATCTACAAAAAATAATGTATATCGTTGAATTCGATAGTGGCCTTCATTCGTTCACGAGTGAGTCGTGTGAAAGCGGTCCAAAATGTGTAATGCAAGAAAATATCGACGTTGTGCCTAATAATGTAAAATCGTCATCGTAGCATATGGTGAGACTAAGGTATCCCTAGACATTTGTAACGCCAGCGTATATTGCATGAATATTTGGCCTTGAAGAAGATATGTTCGCGTTGGATATCGCATAGTTTGACAATCGCTCAAAAAATACTAGCGTCAATTGGTGCAAGCAAATGCTCAAAAAATATGATCCTGACAGGTGACGAATCTTGGATTATGCGTATGAACCAGAGAGTAAACCATATCGGTCATCCATGATGCTAGCGCACGAAGCACCTCAAAGGAAATGGTCGCCTGGTTTTTCGGAATAACTAGCTATGTGACAACCGCGCCTTTAGAGAATCATAGGGCGGTCAATTATGATAATGCAAGCTTTTACACATCAGCTCAAACAAGTGACTTTTGCCGCACTCAAAACGTAGGTCATCCATCGTACAGCCCTGATTTGACACCCAGTGATTTATTTTTGTCTCTGTACATAAAGAACAAACTGCGTGTCAATGATTTGCAACGCCTGAAAAGGCGGAATTCAAATTTTTCAGACGAAATGGACTGGTCGGTCGCGTCAGATTCTGGTACTGGTATTGAGGTTGAAAAGTCCACGCAATAACCACAGCTAATATTTTGGTTTCATAAGCGATGAAGAGAGAAAGTAACTCTTAACGTAATATTTAATTATTAAGCAAAACGCGGTCACTAATTCTTATATTACATATGATAAACATCTAAACTTTATTCATTTAAATTGTCTTAATTTGGTCCAAATTTAGTATCGAAGATAAGTTTTTGAAATTATATACTTATATATAGCAAGTTGTGACGATCTCATAGATTTACAGAGGCGTTTTTTGATGAAAATGACACGAGTAAGAGTTAACAAGGAGACCTGGGGGCGTATAATAAAAAAGTTGACACTGCTTAGTTATTACATTGTTTAAATTTCGATAATGTCAATTCTTTTATTCTCTTTTTGTCAGGAATATGGTCGCGCGGGGTATCTCGTTCAACGGTTCGATATTTAATTCTTATTCAACTTTTCATTTAAATTGTTGACTAAAAGTATGTATTATCTCACCCTTTATGTAACCAACGTAAAGACTTTTGTAAAATGAAGCTCTCTGAAGTCAGATGGAGTTAAATCTGGACTATTCGGTGAGTAGTCCAACTAAAAGAAGTTATACTCGCGGAGTATTGCTGTGATGTATGCTTGTGCCCTTTCTATCTTAAAATATACCATTGCGATTAACTTATTTACAATACTGGGAATAGTTAAATCGTTAACTTTGTCCACGAATCTCGGGAAAGGTGGTTTTTATCTAAGGCCAATAAAATAAAGACCGATTCGTTAATCATTTTTTAAGCACAAAATAGAAAGGCTAAATATGCATATTTTTGCACTAAATCGATAACAAAAGTTATTATAAAATGTTGGGTTTCTAAAAGCAAACATCTGATCTGGAGAATATCGGTACAAATTGATTATTAACGTAATAATCGAAAAAAATCTAATTTACAAGACTTAATTAAATTTACTAACAACCAATTAAAGTCTAACAACAAGCCTTAATCAATTATTGAATCAGAATATAAATTTGTAGTCTTAAATTTACTTAGCATCAGACAGATACACTATTCGATAAAAAATTTTCTTATGATTTTTTCACATTATAAAAACGAAGGCTCTCTCCGCAGTAGTTTAATTCATTTTATAACACAAATAATATAAAGTAATTATATTATGTTTTAACTTTATTTGACAAAAATTTAAAAAAGATATATTTGTTGTACACCAAGTTATCGCCACATTTGTTGGACGCCGTCCTACAAGTCGTGCTTTGCGTGATCATCATACCATTTTACTGGTTCATCTAAAATCAATCAAACGAAAAAGAGTCATTAGCTTGATAGTTAATCTAGTGCCTGATCGAAGCTTTTTTTTTTATTAAAACTTATAATTTTTATAAACAATAAATTAGTGCTTTTTTCCTTGAAAACCCGCGAGTAAATTATAAGTGACTGCCATTTTGTTTATTTTCAAAAAAAGCTTTGATCAGGTACTAGATTAACTATTAAACTAGTGATTTTTTTATTTGTTTGATTTTAGATAAATCAGTAAAATGTTATGATGGTCACCACAAAGCATGACTTATGGAACGGGGTCCAACAAATATGGCGATAACTTGGTCTACAATAAATATTTCATTCTTAAATTTTTGTCAAAAAAAAAGTTAAAAGAGAATAGAGTAACTCTGTATTATTTGTTTTATAAAAAAATTAAACTACCGTCAAAGAAAAAATATTTAAAACACTCATTTTTTCACGCCGCTAATTACAAATGTAATAACATAAAAAAAATTATTTCCTTATCTAACTAAGACTTTTTTAAAGTAATGATTTGCATATTATCCCGTGACACTGTATTTGATATATTTTAGTTGGTCAATAAAATATTAGTGAGTTAATTTCACTATGATTGCAGTAACAGTGTATGTTATACATTAAGTAATTCATGCAAGCCGTGTGCATAATTATAAATGAACACAACAGGTCAGTGTAATAAAGTTGATCAGCCGAATTCACTAACATGGTTTTTAATTTTAAAACCGTCCTAAATTTACAGCTCATACTCACCGATCAGTGAGAATACTGCTAGGATCTGACCGGGCAAAATAATAATACGCATTAAATATGTAGAAAACACGAGACGTAAAAATTTTTGTCTGTGGCATTTCAACTGATTTGATGCCCTTTAACCTTAATTTAGAACACTCATTTCAATCAAAACTCTTGAGATGTGAGATTATGAACTATTATTTTTCACTTAACAGGCATTTCATTACCGCATGGTACCTGTTCTCATTCTGAAGATTTAATCTAAGTTCCTTGCCCTACAAGTGGGTAATATCGTGATAGATACCGTTAAACCGATGTTGATCAAATATACTTCTCTTTAAAACTAATGTATATATTTTTTCTACAAAAGAAGACAATAATTGAAAAGTAAAATCAGCTGTAAGATCAACACTTGCACATTGTATTTATCTAAGATCTTCTTTGATGCCAAACTCATTTTAAATAATAGCTTTTTAAGCCTATCAGCAGTTTTTAAAACATATGCCGGTTTTCATAAATTGTATCCCAGCAATTTACAAATTTTGAAAGTAACTTCAAGCTTCACTTCAGCAAGCTATTATCCAAGTTTTTGAAGCTTTATGACAGATTTTGTTCCTTGTTTTATACGAGGAATATCCCATGTTCCTGCCGTCCTTAATAGAAATACTACATATTTCTTCGAAACCAACTGCTTCTGTTAGCGAATACGTTGCGTTTGATTTCCTTTTCGACACATATATTAAACTACTCACAAGGGGATATTAAAACACCCTAGAGCAGTCCAGTTTGCAAGTACTTAATTAGCCCGAGACCACCTTTTAGTGACATTTAATCGTAATGTAAAAGAAACTGTAATTTTCGTTGACGAACTATGTCATTTCTGCTTTATTATTTATAGCTACAACATATTTTTGATATTTTTGCTTTATTATTTATAGTTATAGCTAGCATATTGATGTAACTTCTGCTCTATTATTTTTAATTACAGCTAATGAGTATGTTATTAAAGTAAATATCACAATTTAATACTATTATATTGAGTCTTATTTGGATAATCTGACGAGTCTATCTGTAGAGACTGTTTTCCCGGAGTTACCATTTTATGAGTTTTTAGCTACAGATGACGCCTTAAATTTGAAATTTCGGTTAGAGTAACTTCAGGAAGTGCTGCTTTTGCATTTTGTAACAAGTATATCATTAAAAACCTGCCCATTTATGATTGCCACGACAATGAGCTAGCTGACTCTGGCACTGAGGATTATTCAAAGAACGGAACATAACATCATTACCCAACACACTTTAAATCACTTACAGACCATTCAATCAATAAATAATTAAGTACTTAGTGATTATAACCATAAAAAGTTCCAGGAGGAAAATGTTTCAAAATGCATCACAGCATGGCAGTGACAACCTGAATACTCTTAGATATAAAAAAATTTTGTTTTTCAAATTTACTTAGCTATTTGTAATAAAAATTCTGAATATAAGCGTAATAAATGTTTAAAATGAAAATTCCAATGCAAACTTGTTTTGGTCGTAAAATGATTAATTTTATTATATTTCTTATATTATTTGATTTTCGTGTAACGTATAATATGAATTTTTTTTTACATCGCCGAATGTTTATCAATAGTTTTTATTGCAATTAGACCGAATATGTTAATTAAATGGTGTTTGGTTTCATGTAAATCATACTTAAGATAAAGGCGGCCATAATTTATAAATTCCAATATCTTTTATCGCTTGTTATATTAAACGTTCCCTTGTATTAATTAAAAAATAAATATTCCTTGTCCTCGAATGTCAATTAGGAAAACCTGATATCGTGTATTTAGTATATTATAATATAGGGACTTTTTGCAAAGTATTGCTTTATTCTTGTTCGATAGTGTTTATAGGAAAAATTATTACATTACAAGCTAAACAAAACTAGTTAACTAGAAGGTGTAAATTCCATGGCAACCATAGCTGATTTATAACTTAAACCCTTTTAATCAATCAGATTGTTATTTTTTAAATAAGGTAATGTAGTGAAGTTATCAGAAAAATCCCAAATTTTTTTTTAATGTATTTTGAGATGCTGAGCATGATTTTTTAGGATGGAAATTCGTCCGAATGGGATGAGGATTATTATAAACAAATAGTTGTTTAAGCATTTTAAGATAAATATTTAACCTTATGTTCGTAATATACAGGGTTGTGATACAGTAACAAATTAGTCATTTATATGGAACACCTTTAGATCCGTTAAATTTTTTTGAAATGCGTTTTATAGAAAAGTATTAAACTCGTATAGTGTGGATCGAAAAAGTGTTACCTACGTGTATTATCTCAAATTTGTTTAATGAAACATATTGTGTGTCACTGCAGTCTTATATTCTACCGTAAATTACAGACATTTTTCATTCAACTGTTTTCGAATATTTTCCTTTTATAGGCAAACAATGAACTATTAAAAACCACTATTTTAAGATGTTGAAAAGGTCTTTCAGCAACTGTCCTTCTATAGATCAATCAGTCTAAAAATTCCTTTTTGACCACTTATGGAGAAATTTCCCGTATTGCTCTGTCAAATGGATCCTTTAAGTGTATCTGAGTGAGCTCATAAAAAAAAGTCCTGTGGGTTCAAATCAGGCGATCTAAGTGGCTACTCTGTTGCCCCTCGTCTACCTTGTCATCGCCCCAGAAAAATTGTTTTTAAGTACTGATGAAGTCATAAGGTTAAACCTGGTAAATTAGGATCAATATCATCATGAAATAGAATTGCTAAGTTCAGAACCAAATCATTTTGAAGAAAATATAGATATTTCTCTCCAGCGAGGCTTTCGTCAAAGAAAAATAACTAGGTAATCCAATTTTCAACGATATTTGCCCAGACAATAACCTTCTCACTATACTGGGTGTGATTTTCTTCGAATTACTGTCTATAGATTGGTCTGTGGACCTAACGATTTAAAGAAAAAGTAGCTTTAGAAACGTCAGCTTTCTTTTCTCTGAAGCAATGCCTATAACTATATCTACTGAGAAAAAAGTTATGGATAAAATTTGAAAAAAATTGCAAATTTTTTATTTTTTTTTCCTTTTGTTTCTTGCGTTTATTTTGCAGAAAAAATAATTATTTTAACCTTCGAAGAATATGTTTGGATAGGAGATCAATTCTCTACAAAAAATCCTAATGTATGTATATACTAAAGATGCATAGTTTGTTATTTTTGAAAATTTAAAAAACTGCCATTTTCACTCCGTTCTCAAATACAAGTGCCAGAGGAACTTATTCAATCATCAAAATGCTGTTACTAATTTGTTCCTTATAGTTGATAACCTATGAGCGTAGAACGATAATATTAGTAAGACGATCTTTTGTTTAGAATCACTCAAAGAATGCGACCCATTTTTTTGCAAACATGTTTCAGAAATTAGTTGTTCATAACAATCATAATCACTCGAGCGAATTTTCATCCTAAAATATCATATTTAGTGACTCAAAATATATAAAAAAAACTTTGGGGGTCCATCTAAATTAAAGAGGCAATTGGAACCCCATTGGCCCTTACACTAATGTGTTAGCAAGCTCAAACACTCGACGGGAAAAAATTTCCCCCAAAAAGTAAAACGTGAAACTAAAAGTTCAGGGCATAGATACAATATTATTCAAATATACGTCAGAATAAATGATACACTAGGAGCTTACTGTTTGTTTAATCAGATAAAGATATTCGGATACGGCGAGCGAGGACTCTGTTAATTCATCGGAAACAAACTTTTCGAAATAGATTTAATATCACTTTATAAAATCTCTTTTTAAATCAGATCCCTTTCGATGGTAATACTATCTTTGGATGCTGATGTGCCTGTTGTTCACATTTATTAAATTCTCGCACAAATACGTACTTTAAATCGTATTATTGCGGCGAGGATTCATCGCATTTCGCTGGTTTTGAATGTAGTTAATCGTTTCATACAATAAAATAAACTCTATGTGGGGGTGTATGGTAAATTTAATTTCTAGATTTTACCGAGGATGAACAAAAGGCTCGCCTATACACGTAGCTATAGTTCAATAATTGAATCGGGAATAATTAATTCTGTTCTTTTTTTAATGGAAACTAATTTCAATGAACAATAAATGCCCTGATGACAAACATTATGTAGATCTAAATTTTCTTAAGTTCGTAAGCGGAAAATCAATACCAAATTTCGAAAATGTCATCCATAGGGTGTCCAGTGTCTTGTTATAAAAAATCCAGATTTTGAAAACTTTCCACATTATTTTAGAATATGGAAAAACAAGAACTCATGTAATGATATAAATTTTTTATTTGAACTCTCAACAATTATATTTTTTCGTACGAAACAATCATTAATTCGTTTATAACCGTAAATTTAGACGTTGGGATAATATTGTTTTTTAATTTTAAATATAAATAATAAAAACTTTTTCAATTCCTGTTCAATTTCTGCTTCTTTTTTAATTTTTCTTCCATTTCTTTCCATAAGCTTCTTTCGCTTCAACTTTAAGTCGTTAATTTTGACTGCTTTTATTTTTTGCTCATTGTGGATACATTCCTCCTTTCGCTTTTCTTGTTTTTTTCTTTTCAACGTCAGATTGATACTGACTCTAAGCCATTTTTTACATCCTTAAGTAAGTTTTTATCCAAATGAAACGTCATTAATTAAAATTCTCTCTCTCTCAATCACAAATTAGAAGGAGACGTGCTACTCATCGAAAACGCTATGTCTCTTTCTAAGCGTGAGCCAACTTCTTCTATAGTATCCGCAATCTATATTAACTACTATTAATTACTGATGTCTAAGGTTAAAATAAAAAAAAAACTACGAGTAAATATTAACAAGGAATAAACATTATTATATATTGCTGTGTACTTACCCCGGATGGACATTAAAACAAAGAGAACTATTGAACTATGTATTTTATTACTTAAAATACGATTTTACATCGGAACTTCTAACACGTGATACATTACCGTTTTTAACCTTGTCCATTTATTTTTTGGATTTAAATTCCATTTTGCTCCTGGAAATTTATACAATTTACAACCAACAACTCAGGTTCCTCATTATATTGTTTATAGTTACTTAAAAAAAATTAGAATTGATACGGGTATTTGATACGCCAAAAGTACAAAATATCCCCTGGACGTGCTTGAATTATCCGTATCGCACGTCAGTATCGCTTTTGCTCCCCTACCATGACTTTGCACTGAGCGAATATCTCTTCCATGTGAACGAGTTGGTTGCTTTAATCAGGATTAGGAGTCTGTCATTAGTTTGTCTTCTGGGTATTGTTGTGGTAAGAACATCCTACCGTTGTTCTCCGACAAAGTTAGCTTAAGTAGGAGTTTCAATTTGTGGAAAGCATGACAAGGGTGTCTGGGACAGGCATCGGTGGATCCCACTGATGAGTCCACCACCGATGCCAGGACGAAACATTCTAACATTTTGACGGTGGTCGTTAGTTCGTTAGTTATCAAGCCTTTGCTTCTACAGCTTGGACTTTCTACGATAGCCAAAGTCGGACATGCCTTAGGGGGGGGGGCATGTTGTGGTAACAACATCCCACCTTTGTTCTCCCACAAAGTTGGCTTAAGTAGGAGGGCCAAGTTGTGGAAAGCATGATAAGGATGTCTGGGAAAGGCATCGGTAGATCCCACTGAAGAGTCCACCGCCGATACCGGGACGAAACATCCTAACATTTTGACGGTGGTATAAATAGTTCGTTAGTTATATGCCCTTAACATCAGGAGCATTACTACGACAGTATAAACTTTCAGAATTGATTGATCAGTAGATTAGAGCTTCGCATTTGAAGATGATGTGTGAGGCTGTTTTATCCTATTCGTTACTTAGTCTGTTTATTATAGGTGCCCATTGTGTGTAGATGCTTCCCTAAGCTGCAGTCGCCGGTTATTAGACCTAAAATCTCATTTCAAGTTCAGCAATAGTTTTTTATGCTTGCGGTCCGCCATGTGGTTCCAGCAGGTCTGGTATTAATGGTTTATCTACCAGGATATACAGCCCCAAAGAGCAGCCTTAATTATCCCAAATACTGGTCCCAATCCAATAAATGTGGAAGCAGAGCCTGGTTTTTTATTATATAGTATACCCTTGTGTCCTGTTGTGTTTTGTCAGGGCGATAAGGTTTTAAAGACAGTCTCCGACCTGTTTACATATTAGTGCTATTCGACTGTCAAAGAAGATAAGAACGGTCCTGCCTTTGTAAGCCAGGTATCAATTGCCTGAAATATAGTTATGTGTTGTCCTAGTGCCTCACTTATCTTGAGATTGTGGGTGGTTTAGTGTATTGTAGCTCCTGTACCATAGTCAGTTTTGGACTTGTCAGTAAACCAAACTAGGTTTCCTAGCTGACTTAAGGAATAATCAGATTTTGCGTTTCAACAATCTGGAGGAATAGGTCTTGTTAAAGCTGTAACATCTTGGCATGATATCACTCCTCATCTTCAACAAAGAGTTCGTTACCATACCTTTGATGCTGGTATGTCCGAGAACAGGTCCAGTCCACTAAGTCTTGTTTTGTTTCAACCTGTATGTCCCTATTCTCGCCACAGATTCGATTATTATATCAAAAGTGAAGGGGGGATTCAGTAGGGTTCACAAAATTTTATCGGAGTTCTTTTCATAGCCTCCGTGATGCACAAACTGGTCAGTTTCTGGAGTGGCTCGCCTCTAAGTATTTTTTGTCCATCATACAACTCAGTCGCGAATCATGGTCTTGCTACTGCTGTGTAAAATGTGCGATTTTAATCCATATATTTTGTTGGTTTCATGACAAACATTTCTGGCAAGAAATGGATGAAATGAACGCAACTGAGATGAGGAACTACAGGATGTTACACTGTAAGCGAAAAATGACATTGCCAACGAGATTCACAGGTCGAGTCATATCTTCAGACCAAAACTGAACGCCAAGAAGTTGCGATTTAACCTGTAAGGTTTCTTATACGAATCATTCCAATGATTCTAGAACTAAAGAAAAAATTGAAATCTAAATCCAGCGGCCCCTACTCCTAAATGTATTCCGGAACTTCATCGAAAAACACATACCTTTCTATCGAGCCGCAATGACCATTTGAATCACATTTTATTTCATGTATAATATATTGAGTATAATATTTCATGAAAATTAGAACTTGTTTCTCTAGTTTGGTCCAATGGTGCTTATTTTTTTTTATATAATTTCGACTCAATTTTGTGTTAAAATAAACAGAACAAATGCACGCATTTTAAATTAGTTCAAATATTATAAAATAAGATTCTTTATAACCTGAAAGGCATGACTAAAATACCCTACTCGAAAGGGGTAAATATAATAAATGACCAATTTTATCATTTTAGGATAATTTAAATATTTTAAAAATATAATTATGTAAGATCTTAAGAAAATCCTATATAATAAACAGAAATTTTGTAATAAGTAAGAATACATTAATGTCACATTGACAAATTTCAGACAGTATACAAGAAACAATTTCACAAGAAGTAAAGTTTACTGGGCCATCCCACACAATATGGACAAGAATAACAACAACAAAATTTAATTATCGCTAATTCAAGGTTCTCGATAAGACCTTGCCTCAGGTGCAACGTTAACGATGGTTTCAGGTTGAACGAACGGGCGCTTGGACTACCTGATGGAATGTGTTTTTTTGCCAGGTTATTTTCGCATAAAAAAGTTTTTTAAAAGAGAATTTCTTGTTTGATTTCGATTGAGTCAAAATATTACTTTATGCTATTTTAACGTTTCTGTATATAAACTACTTGGTTTGTTTCTAACAGCTGTTTATTTTTGTTTTAAATGGAAAGAAAGGAAATTCTCATGTATGGATAAAATATATTTTATCATTAAAGAATCAATAAAAACAAAATTTTCTTTGTTAAACGTTTCACTTTTTTAACGTTAAAAGCTGGCGTGACTGCGGTTTTGTAACATCGATCTTGTTTCTAATGCAAAATGCCGATCGGACTGGAATTATCGGATAAAATCAAATGCGTTTTTACCGAAAACTGCTCTATCGGATTCAGTAATCCCTATTTTAATTTTTTACCAAAAAACAAAGAAATGACATTGAAAAGAGGGAGATTCCAGCTGTTCTTCTTTCTTTAAAGATGGCAACAACTGTTATTACTTCACGTAGGTAGATGTGTTCAGTTATTCGGAAAAAAACAAGATAAAATAAGTCGACTTGTTTCTCCTTTACGAGTCAAAAAATATTTAATTTCATCCCATTTTCATATATTTCTTTCTAACTTTTTCTTTTCTTTCTGCTTCTGTTAATGATATTTTAATCAAGAAAATTTATCAAACTTTTTCCAATTACAGTGGATATATATATATATATATATATATATATATATATATATATATATATATATATATATATATATATATATATATATATATATATATATATATATGAAGTCAAATGCGAACAGTGAATGCAAACTTCGCTCCATCACATCCTTTCGGTGTTAGAGGTTGCACAGCTTGGATAAATTGCTAAAAAACACAATCTATCCTATTCCACCACCATCGAGATGGTGGCCCATCTGTACCACCACACCGAGAAGAAAGTAAAAACTTACCTTCCCTGCTGCAGTGATACGGCAGAGGTACATGTTTCGTCTCTTACTAGACTCATCAGGGTACCGACATGCACCTGTCCGTGCAAAGGACAGATCGGAAGGAAGCATGCAACACTGAACACGGTTTCGCCGACCTTCCGCTAGATGACGTAAATACGTTTATGCGGCTTTCACGGATTCCTCCGTGTGAGATGCAATAGCAGTGGTTATATCCACATTTTTTAGCAATTTATCCAAACTGTGCAACCTTTAACACGGAAAGGATGTGATGGAGCGAAGTTTGCATTCACTGTTCGCATTTTACTTCATTCACATACGGAGATGCATCTAGTTGTACGTTTGCTGAATATGATTTCAGCACTACAACGGCATAATGTGGATATAACCACTGCTATTGCATCTCACACGGAGGAATCCGTGAAAACCGCATAAACGTATTTACGTACAGCGTGAGGTCGGTGAAGCCGTGTTCAGTGTTGCATGCTTCCTTCCGATATATATATATATATATATATATATATATATATATATATATATATATATATATATATATATATATATATATATATATATATATATATATATATATATATATATATATATATATATATATATATATATATATATATATATCAAGCACAGAAAAAAAATCAAGAAAATAAATACACCAAAGCTTCAATGTTATAAAAGTTTAACAACAGCAAATAAGAAATATTTTTTCGAAAAATGACAGAATTATAACTTGCAAAGGATCATAATAAATATTTGCATTTAAAATGCCTAGTACAAGTACGGCTCAAACACGCTTTGAAACAGACTGCCCCATCTTTGTATTACTTCTTTCTCAAAATTTTTCCATTCATCAACAAAAAATTTCTCATTTATTTTTACTCATTATTTAATAACATTGAATTATTTTGTCCAATACATGCCATACATGCTGAATGAGATAAAGAATGAGACTGAGAAGGTGTTTGAAGCCTGTGAGGGGTGTAATATAGTCGCCATTCACAAAAAATTCAAGCGGTATGTTTGAAACCGTTGTCTTGCTGAAAATATTAGTTACCGGCACTCTGTTGTAGATTTTATTTAACAAAATTAAAGTAGAAATTTTTATCCATAGTTCCTTCAATTATTTCCAAATTTCCAACCCCTGACGCCGCTATACACATACTCTTTTGTATAACCGTTGCGCCTGAGACAATTTAGCCAGATTCTCTTTTCAGCGTCCCGCGCTTACACCATCTTTGTTCGGGAACTTGTCGGGAGGTTTACACACTAACCAGGTTTGGGAGATCGTTTTCTAAGATGAAAAAACTTAAGGCAACTCTTTTAAGAGGGCCGGAATACTTCCACCATCCAATAAGGATTGTTGGTTACGTGTGTGATCAACTATAACAAATAAGTCATTTGTCAATGTGTGGATGACATTAACATAATTCAAACCGATTCTTTTGCTTGAATTACCGGATGCAGAGTTAACCGCCCGCCACAGGTATATCAATTCACGATCACCCATCAAAACGGAAGTCAAATAATAGGTTAACTATGAACGAAAAAAAGAAGAAATCAAATATTGATGTACTTGTCATTTCAATTTGATTCAGTTTTTAATGTGCAAAAATATTTTCCATCCGATGTACCGTGACCGAGGCTCGCAGCGATCAATTTTCTGACGTAAGAGATATGAAGAAATTGAGTTGTTATATCCAAGACGCTTTTCTCATCTCCATTGACGTTGGTCGCCGAAGGCATAAGAGTTTCATGATAAATTGGTGTGGTGTGCTCGACATCAAAGTCAAAATTCAAAGGAGGTTCGACATATTTATACGCACCTTTATATGCCTTTATTTTGGGGCAATCTCAAACGACTTTTTTATTCAACGCTAGTAGAATTATTTGAAAGGATAATCCATTACTGCAATCTTATTAGGTATTATTCTGTTTTGAGTACAGCGGGAGATAATTCACAGGATAAGAAACTGTCATGAACTTCAAGGCACCCACTTACTGTTTTAAACAATTTCGGGAGAATTTAGTGAACTCCAAGATTAAATAAAATCTTATTTTTCGTTCAAGTTTTAGTTACGCTACGTCTATCTTTCTGTCTCTTAAGTTACGATCAACCTTTTCAAATGTTCTTCGATCTGGAAAATTTCAATTTGAAAATATATGGATATAAAATCTTGTCTGTACAAAAATCCATTATACTTGTCCATAAATTAAATACGTGGGACATGTTATCATTACTCTAAATTATTAAGTCCATTGGTTTTTAACGAAAACTAGTATTAAGTAATTGTGTAGTAGTAGATTAGTATTAGATTTTGTTTAGTTATTGTAATTTAATTAGTTGATAACAAAAAGTTCGATAAATTTTATATGTCTAATTACTGCTATGAATAATTTCAATTTTCTTGAAAATGGTTGATTTTTTCGAAAATAGGGCAGAGTACTTTTTTTTTAGATAATTGTCTAAGGTATCTAATAAATCGGCTTTTAGCTCTGAAAATTGACACCTGTCAGTCCAAGTTTTAGAAAGAAATCAGAAACCTTGTGATAATTAAATAATATCCGCGTATTTTAAAATACTTAAAATTAAATTTTAGGTACAAGATACTTAAAAAGCAAGTGACACTCGCTATCGAACTGTCTTTTGTTCTTAAAACAGTTCTAAGTAGATTATGCTTAAAACTTTCATGACTCCACAGTAAGTTAGAGTAGAGAGTATAATAGCGTTCGCTGCTAAATGACCTTACACGAATGACAGGATACGAGGAATTTATGAAGTTTGGGGATGAGGAATTGGAAAGAGAATCAGAATATATGGCTCCAAGCAACCGACAATAAACTATTAGAGGCCATCCTACAGGACTGAAATGTGTGGGAACAAAATAAAAAATAATTTCTCCCCCCTCCCCCCGGCGACAACTCGCTTTTGTTTTCCATACTGTACTTTTGTGATATCGCTGCCCTCTTCCCCCCATACCATATGCATGTTGTGATACATCCAACGTTTCTATTTTGATATACAAATTTGCTTTTAATTTTTTTTTTCGGGATTCTATATAGAAAAATTTTAATTATTCCGACCTCACTTGAAATTAATTGTCGCTCCTGCTTTATAGGATCGATAATATTAAGCTCTGCGTAAAAATAAAGATAATCTTGAAAACTCGCAGTTTCTGTTTTTACCGCTCAAAGACTAAAAACTTACTACATACCATTACTTCGGACACGAATTTTAAAATGGTCACGTGCTTCAACGCAGATATAGTTCGCAGTTTATATGGTACGGTACTAGCGGTGCATGAAAAAAAATTACCTTTGATTATTTCCTTTTTGTCATTTAATTTATATAATAATAACACAACCACAACGTTTCTTAATGGTCTGGTACCCAATAAAATTATCACGAAAAGACGTCGCATCGTAATTAGAGAAAAAAAATAAGTAATTAATGATATTCTTTACGTCTATAAAATATATTAACAGTACACGACAATGAAAATTACCGTTTGATCCTGAATAAAAAATAAAATAATGATGCAAAGTAATACATAATAATTTCACCACTGGCATGGGAAGCAACTACCTTCATTTTTATCGTAAACGAAACGAGTTTTACTGCATTTTATATCTTCTAAGTTATATGCTTTTGCTGAACAACTAGTATGAGCAATTTACCTTATAGTATCTAAAAAGTGGTTAAGGTGGAATTATAAGATGCATGAAAGAAGACAGGAAGAGTATAATTCTTAATTTATTATTATTGTACTGTCTATATGGTATAATAAAATAAGTTTTCTAAGAAATTTTGTATTTCTAGCTATAATTAGAGTTCAACTTTATACAGCTGCGTTCTCGAATATCTCTATTTTATTTCAGTTTAAATTAATCCAAAAATGTAGTATTTATTCCCAAAAAAAATGTGGCAACATTGGTTTCTGAAAATATCGGTATATTTCGACCAAATTTTTATTAATTACAGTGGAGAGGAGATGTAAATTTTATTTTATTTTTAATACAAAAACTCATTGTTTTTATAACGTTTTGCAACATTTGCAATAAGTTTCAGTTAAAAATTAGTAACAATTTTTTCTTCGGGAAATGTTTAAAAAGGAACCACTGTTTTATATCACTAAATTTATTAAGAAAACAGTGACTGCAGTTTCAACTCACAGATCCATTTTCAAACTGAATTACAAAGGTAGACTAAGACTAACTTATCACCAGATTTGGCCCCCGGTGACTACCGCCTGTCTTCATGCAATGATGCCACAAATCGGTGGTTTGAGGAGGTTGGGCTACCTTTTTTCCCAGAAGCCATAGAAATATTGAAGCACTTGGAAAATTTTACAGCGATTGGATGCAATTATCTCTAAAACTAAAGCACATATGTTCCCTGGTTCGTATTTTAAATAGGTCAAGAATAGAGCAGAATTATCAATCTTGATACGTCAAATGCAAAATTGGACTTAATTTAATTTTATGCCTTTCCAAACTTATTTTATAAGAAGTGGTAACCAAGTATCAATGCAGCATTTAATAGAATGTCAGCGCGTCCTTTTGGTTTCATTTTTTGCTTTAAAGAAAAGTGGCGACTTATTTTTAACTAGATTGTTGAGCAGACTTTATGTAGAGATAAAAAAATGTTGCTGCGTCAGTTAGAGTCAGACTTATTATTATACCATTAGGTCTTAAAATGTAATCCCGTTATCTATATTTTTTTCTTTCTAATCTTATCTTGAAATACGTTCTCGATTATAAAGTAAAATATTTTTTTACGGTATTATTACAGCCTTGATTATAATTCATATTTTCGATTATACCAAGTATCATAATAATTATAAAATTTTTATGAAAACCTTGAACCGACTTCTAAAAAAGCGCTAAAAATCGAAAAATAACAATATAAATTGAAATTTTTGAAGTCACAGAAAAAGATTAAAAAACACTTTATCTGGAACGGTTTTCTTACCGTAGCTTGTATGTATCTCGTGTTACTAGTTATTTCTTTCATTTAATAATTTGGCGCCGACTTCAAAAATTTCAATTTCAAGTAAAAATTTATATTGTTATTTTTTCCTTTTTATAGCTTATTTAGAAGTCGCTTCAATTTCTTTATAAAAATTTTATTTTTCGATTTTTAGTTTGAATTGAGTTGAGTTTCAAAAGTGGCAAAAGTACCCTTTTTATTGAAAGTTGTAGACCACATTAAACTCAAAAAACTTTTTGATTCTGAAATTCTCCAAATACCAGTTTTGAATGAAATTGTATCAAACATTTAATCTGCGATAGTAAATCTGCTATCTTAAATTTTAAGAAATTAATTTCAAATTCGTAAGCAAAGCCTCCAAAAACGCCCTACACCGAATTAAAACAATATGAGACGTAAATTTTTTAGTTCGATATTTTATACTGGGTGTTTCCAAATAAGTGCGAAAAATTTTAAAGAGCCATTCTTGAGCTAATTTTAAGCATAAAAGTTAATATAAACATATGTCCGATAATGGCTAGTTTTTAAGTTACAGGGTGTTAAATCTTATTATTATATTTAGTTTTTTAAATTTAAATCAGTTCTTTTTAAAGATAATTAACTCAAATTTGGAACTAATAACACTTTTTACAGTTCTCATAAAAAATTATTATTATATGAAATAATATATAGAGTGGTACTTTTTTCCGGGTATATAAAATTTTACCCTCTTGAACTTTTTTTTCGGACGCCACTGACTCGATTTGATTATTCAGTTAGCTTTACCATCTTATTGTGAAACTTTTTTGTCTCTCAAGTTTTCCTCTAAGAGTCAGTAGTTTTCCCACAAAAAAATAAAATATGTTCAGATGCATCTCCAATTAGGTTTTATAGAGGTGGTTTATCAACTGACGAAAAAATATACTAGGTTGTTGTCAAATAGGTTCACGCCTAATTTGTCATAATACAAAAATAAAAATGATAAAAATGGCAGAGTTTACAAATGCTGAAATGTCAGATATGCATTTCGTTTATGGTCGTGTTAATGGAAATGCAATAGAAGCTTAATGGATTTATGATGAATTGTATCCACAACGTAGGTTATCTCATCATATGACATTTGCTCGTCTTCGTCAGCGTTTACGAGAAAATGGTACATTTCTAAAACGAACTTCTGACTGTGGACGTTCCTCGGAATATAAGAACCGTAGCGCTAGAGGAAGTTGTTCTTAATTTAATAGAATAATCTCCTAAAATAAATACGAGAAAAATTGCCAATATATTAAATATAAGCAATTCTACAGTATTCCGGATTTTAAAAGAATGCTAATTGTATCCGTACCATATCCAGCGAGTGCAGGCGCTTTTACCTTGAGACTTTTTGCAGTGTATAGTTTTTTTGCCACTGGATACTTCAAATGAGCGCACAATCTCCCCTTTTTTTATCTCGTATTTTGTTTACTGATGAGACAAACTTTTCAAGGGAATCCATAAGAAATTTTCACAATAATCACATTTGGGCTGAAGAAAATCCGCAAGCATTTCTTGTAACCAATTATCAACATAAATTTTCATAAAATGTAAGCGACTATCTAACTGGTCCATATTTTCTTCCATTAAGATTAAATGGCAATCAATACCGTCACTTTCTCGAGGAACAGTTACTTGTTCTTCTTGAGGAGGTTCCTTTTTCAAGTTAGACAAGAATTATGGTTTATGCATGATGGCGTTTCAGTATCAATGTACGCCCTCACTTAGAGACAGTGTATCCAAACCATTGGATAGGTCAAGGAGGCACTCAAACTGGCCTGCCCGATTTCCGGATCTAAATCCGTTGAATTTTTGCATCTGGGGTTTCCTTAAATCTTGTTTTATGCATCTCCTGTTGAAGATGTTGAAGAGTTGAGAAATCGCATTATTGCGTTTTGGGAAGGGATAAAAAATACTCCAGGATTATTTCAACGAAGACGCTCTTCAATGAGACGAAGATCGGATTCTTGCATTATGGCTGAAAGTGGTCATTTTCAACATTTGTTATAATTTCTGTTATTAATATTTTGTTACTGTTGTTCAAGTTCTGTTATTAATATGTTGTTTTTTTTCCTTAGTTTCTGTTGGTTCAAACAAATATGAATGAAAATACATTATGATCTTTTACTCATGTATTTTTTTTGATGTGGAAAAACTATTTTTAGAGGAAAACTTAAGTTAACTGAGTAATCAAATCGAGTCAGTGGCATTAGAAAAAAAAGTTCGAAAGGGTCATATTTTACAGACCCGGAAAAAGTACCACTCTGTATATTATTTCACATAACAACAATTTTTTATGAGAGCTGTAAAAAGCGTTATCTTCTTCTGCTTATTCTTAGTATAGGACTTTGTCCTGTATTGACTGTCAATGCATCTCGTTTATTCTTGTTCCTGTGACACCGATGTCCAGCTCTCTTTCCATCTTTTAGGCGGTCGATCAGGAAGCCTTGAGGAGTTTGGTATTCCTTCTTTTGCAATTTTTGCCACTCGGTCGTCGGTCATCCTGTCGACATGATCCCTCCATGCTCTCCTTCTTCCTCTGCCCTATCTTACGACGTCCTGTATTTCACATCTTTTTCTGATTTCATCGTTTCTTAGTCTGTCGCGTAATGTATGACCCGTGATACTTCTTAGCGTTCTCATCTCAGTTGTCCGGAGTAGTCTTTTGGTTGCTGATGTGTCTGCTCTTGTTTCGATGGCATAAGTCATTATGGGTCGTATGCAGGTCTTATATATTCTGATCTTACTTTGTGTCGTCATATGTTTATTTCTCCATATAATATCACGTAGGTATCCTGACATTACGGCAGCTTTGGTTGTTTGTTCTTGAACTTCTGCTTTTAAGTTTAAAAGCGTTATGTGTTCCAAATTTGACTTAATTATCTTTAAAAACAAATGATATACATTTAAAAAACTAAAAATAATAAATTTTAACACCTTGTAACTTAAAACTAAACATTATCAGACATATGTTTATATGAACTTTTTTGCTTGAGCTAATTCAAAGAATATTTAAATTTTTCGCAATTATTTGGAAACACCCTGTATATATCTTGCATATTTAGTTTAAAAAAAAAATTATTTAAGATCCGTAAGAACCCCCCAAAATTAATTTCTACAAGATAGATGTAAAATTATAGTCCCCAATATTAAATTATAAAACATTAACTTGAGATTCACAACCTACGATTCCGACAACCTCCAAGTACTAATTTTGAAAAAATGTGAATAATATAAAATCTTCAACCCACCATATTGGATCAGCCATATTGGATTTCAAAAAAATAATTTTAAACTCTTAATCCAATCTTAACCTACACTCTCAAAAAGTCCCAATACCAATTTTGGACATAATCTGAAAATATAAAATTTGCCATATTTTTTTAAATAATTTTAAATTCGTAATCTACGACCTCAAAACTTATTTACCAATTTTGGACAAATACGAGAGATGCAAAAAATTTTTAATCCATCATATTGAATCTTCCTAAAATATATTCAGATTCGTTGTGAACGACCCCGAAAACTCCCCCATCACAATCTTGAAGAAATTCGGACAATACTTTTTTTGTCCGTCATATTGTCAGCGCTATCTTGGGTTTTACTGAACTAATTTCAGCTAGAATAATATAGAACCACCGCGGCAACTTTCTGAATACAATACAAAAAGTTTCATTGAAATCGGTGCCGACGTTTAGGTGTAATCGATGTACATACATAAAAAATAAATAGAAGTTGAATTTAGAACCTCCTTTTAGAAGTCGGTTAAAAATATTATATACGAAGCAGGTCAACCGTAAACGATATCAGTGTGTTTTGTTTCTTATGGTGACACCCACCTTGCTCATGATCCTTTAACATTCTTATGTAGCACTCTCAAGATATGCAAGTGAAAGTATTGTGTAATTGGAATTTTTGATTTGTTTTTAAATAAAATTTATATAATATAAATTAAATGTATGCATAATAGAATAATTTTTTAATAAATCCTAAATAAATAATTAAGTTACAAAAAAACTTTTTTCATCCTTTCATAGTGGTGTTCCCCCTTAATTTTTTTTTCAATTTTAATTTAAATTAGTTTGAAAACATTAAATTCGAATTCGAATTAAATGTCACGAGAAAGAGTTCTCTTAACCTACACAAAATTGACAACCTGACCTCTGATATAGGTATGACTAAAATAAGGAGTAAGCTAATCTTTACACAAACTTGGTTTTCCGCAGCCTCGACTAACATTGTGATGAATGAATTTCTATAAAAATTACTATTACACTATAGTCGTGCGTATTTTTGTTGGGCCTTATTGAATATTGGTATAATTATTTTTATTTTAGACTATGTTACTGAATTAAGTCCTAATTAGGTATAATAGTAATTGCACCAGTAATGGACAGTGTACCAGTAATAGACACTTGCTATTTTTGATCCCTAAAAGAGGGAAATGATATAAAAAAATGAATATAGCGGGTATTAGCTGCCAATTCTTATGTTAATAACTCGAGAATAGCCCTCGTCATCAAAAATGTGAAATTAAAAAGCATCTTAGGTCATGATTGCCTTTGACTTATGTAAGAATTTTACTCCTGCGTTTATGGTAAGAGAAAGCAACTTTTTATAATAAATTTATGTAAAAATTAAATGTAAAAGTGATTTTTTAAATTTTTTGTGTTTTGTTTAGTCTGAATTATGCCTCTTATTAATATGTAGAGCATAATTTCAATTTATCTAGTAACTGACATGCCTAATGTGTAGTGTCAATTGCTGGTATTAATTAGTGTCCATGAAGGTTTAAAAATTTAAGGAGAATGATAAAAATATTTTTTTATATTCCAAAGAAAGTATGGCAGCTGCTGTTAGAACTGATCAAGGAAAGGGGGAAAGAACAGAGAAAATTGGAGAACAAAAATCAAAAAAAAAAAAAAAAAGAAGAAAATGAAGATGAAACTGATAAATCAATTGTACTTATTCAGATTTGATGTCAAATAGTGCAGATGACAAAGATGTTTCAGTTTAGCACCAATTTATTGATTTGAAAAAAGTATTTAACCATCAAATTTGTAAAGAAAATTACAGAAAATGTTATACGGCCCCAAAAAATCATTGATGATGTTGGATTATACTGCATATTCTATTTCAATAGATTTGATTGATAACAATCCATTTTTAATACATAATAATATAAAGGATATCTCAGAATGTTTTCGGTTTTTGATTCTTAAAAAATAAAACAGAATAAATTCGGAGCTGTAGAGAGTGTCGAGGATCGTCTCTAAGAGACTGACGAATGCGGTCAACATTTCCGTTCGTTCTTAATGTCCTGTTTCGTCCAGATGATTTGTCTTTCCAGTTTCTTAAATCTTGCGAACCCAATGTTGCCGTAAAATAAGCGCCAGGAGAGACGAACGCTTTCAAGCAAAAAAAATCCTTCTGCAGTGGCCCAACGCTTGTTAAACACAGGATATAAGATAAACTTCTCAGAAATAAAAAGAGATCCAACAACTTAAATAGCAGAGGTGACAGTCAGTGATTGCCTAATACTTGGAAGAACCTGCTTACGAAACATTAACCAGTAGTAGGTAGTAAAGAAACGGATCATAACTCGGCGACACGACCCCAAACACTGGCAACAGGGTCGATGACAGGTAACAGGGCTCGCAACCTGATTGGCCAGAACCATCCAGCCAACGAACACGCCCGACGTACACACGGGATCGACAGCACCCGAGTCGCAAATGTCAGTTCGCCGTACAATGAGCTTTGAAAATGGGGAATGAGATATTACCGAAACGTCAACTGCCTTACTATCCTGAGAAGGACTCAGCACACACATGGTATACCCGAAAATCTTCGATTGCATATCAAACTCGTGAGAACATCCGACATATATACATATACATATATATATATATATATATATATATATATATATATATATATATATATATATATATATATATAAACCTGCATCTTTACGTTCTTAATCGTAATATTTATTCAAAATTAACAAATTATTGGTTGTTTTTAAATACATTTAAATATAAATGTCAAACGAGTTCCTTTCTTAATAGACCCTGAAGACTATTTAGTAAAATATTTTTATAGATATTTTCTAACGCAGCTTAGATGGCATATATAATAGAAAATACAAACATTTGTTGTTATTCAATACTTCCTCTTATACAGTTATTTGCACCAACCTGCATACTTTGTTTGTGGTTCAAACATTTTAGAAATAATAGATTATAAAATTTATTTTATTTTGATAAATATATTTCAAAACAGAGCCTTATATATATATATATATATATATATATATATATATATATATATATATATATATATATATATATATATATATATATATATATATATATATATATATACATTTTATAAAGAAATTTAACTAACTACCTACTTAAGTCATACAAAAAATTTTAAATCTTAAAATTAGGTCGCAGACGTAAAAAAAATATAGTACTGCATCAACCAGAATTTTGAATTTTATCTTTTTGCTTGTAATATTTTTTAAACAGTCTTATTTTCTCGATACTTTAGCAAAGCAGTGTAAAAGTGAGTGAAAATAAGAGATAGACGGTTATAGTATAAGCGACACACTTAAGAAAAGAGTACCATAGGCTTGGAACTATTACTTCATACCAAGCTATACACCAGTGGGTGTGACCTATCACATTCCCTGACACTGAGTATACAAAATTGCGTCATAATTTTTGATTTATATTCTTAATGTTATATTGTTTATCATTGTTTACAAAGTAATTTGGTAAATCTTTATGTAAAAGGTAACTTTTATGTAGGTACATGTATTTTATTAAATGTGTTACGATACGTAAAGTATGTATATTAATAATATAGACAATAACAATGATAAATATTAGTAATTATTTAACTTGTGTTAAAACCAATAAGTAGTCCACGATAATGATATAAATAAATAAATGATAAGAGATAAACCTAAGTGATACTTACCTTTTTGGAATGCGTTAATTAAATGACGTTTTGTTTTTAGCACGAAAATATAAATAAATAATTTAAATAACTAGCCAAGGTGAGAGAAATATTGGCGACCAATTAGGTTTATTTATTATTATTTTTTTAAATTGATATCAGACAATTCTAAAATTTGGTTAGGGTGATTCTACACAAATTCGAAATTGTCCTAACCGTTTATCTAGTTTTATTTTCTAAAAAATGCGAAAGCAAGTTTAAAAGATTTACTAAATAATGGTTATGTAAAATGCTTTTCATGGTCTTCAAAGAAATTTAGCGTAACAAATTGGTGATTTAAAGACACCATTATTATTGTTGTATTTTAGTTATACAATTATTCTCATATGAAATTTATGGATCGTTTTGCACTGACTTTTGAAACGATTTTAAAAATTAACTTAAAAAAGTTAAATAATAGCGAGTCGAATATTCAAGTCGGGTCTAAATTTAAATAGGATTGAAATTACTAAACCAACTTCCAAATGCGATATAAAAGGTTTTACTTGTTAATTTTAGATCGGTTATCATGGGGTGATTTTAAGTATTTTAGATTATAAACCAAATGATTGTTTATTTTAGTACATTATGAAAAAACATGGCATAAATTCTATAAAATATTCCGTAAGTGGTATTTTCTGAGAACAGCTGCACACTCATTCGTAATTATTGGTTTGAAAATGCATTGAAATTTATTTTCAACTTAGGATTAAGTCCCTGGAATAAATGGGTAGGTTAAGGTTTAATTTAAAGCCGTTTTACTTCTAGGTCGGCTTGAAACCCTCGATATACACATGGTCATAGATATGAAATCCTTAAAATATGAAGACGTACCACAAAATTGCAAAAAAAAAACTAACAACGTCTACCACCAACTATAACATAATGCGTGTTCCACGCGATAATCAAATTATTAGAAATTTTTTATATAATTTGGAATATTTAAGTTTAAGTAGTGTGAATAAAAAATATACATATAAAAGTAATTATAATTTCTGTAACTAAGAAAAATATATATTTTTTTTAAATTCCACTTTATTCAAGAGTAATACATTCATTCGAACACTGCTCTAACTCTTCAATGCCATTTTTGTAGAACGATTTGTCTTTGCTCTCAAAATAGGCCTCCGTTTCGGCAATCACTTCTTCATTTAACCCAAATTTCTTTACCTGGAGCATCTTTTTGAAGTTTGCCAAAGTAGTCCCCGGAGGCCAGATCTGGACAGTACGGTGGGTGGGGAAGCAATTTGAAGTGTAATTTAGTCAAATTAACTATCGTTTTTATCGACTAGTGACATGGTGCATTGTCTTGGTAAAACAGCACTTTTTTGCTTTTGCATGTGAGGCCTTTTTATCTTAATTTCTACACTCAATCGATCCAATAATACTATATAATATTTGGTATTGATGGTTTTATCTTTCTGAAGATAGTTAGTGAACAAAATACCATGCATGTTTCAAAATACGGATACCATAACCTTGCCAGCTGACTTTTGAGTTTTTGGTCGCTTTGGACGACTTTCACCGGCTGCTGTCCACTTAGCTGACAATCTTTTTGATTCGGCTGTGTAATAGTAGATCCATGTTTTGTCATTCATTGTTACATACCGACGCAAGAAATCCTTTTTAACTTGCTTGAATAGCTCCAAACAGCGCTCTGAATCTACGAATCGTTGCTGTTTTTGCTCCGGTGTGAGCAAACGCAGCACCCTCTTCGAAAGCAACTTGCCATGCTTAAATTTTTGTGTAAAATTGAAAACATACTACCTTCTGATATCTTTAAGCTGTCAGCTATTTCAGGCAATTTCACTTTACGATCAGCCAAAATTATTTTGTGGACTTTTTTTATGTTATCCGGAACAACTGGCAATTTTGGGCGATCAGAGCGTTCAGCATCATCAGTGTTTGTAACAGCCAAGTTTACATACAGCATACCCGTCAATAATAGTTGATTTCTCTAGTGCAGAGTCCCCATAAAGCTTATCAAGCCATTGTTTGGCTTCAACAGTATTTTTTCCCATCAAAAAATAATCTTTGAACAACATACGAAATTCTTTTTTATCCATTGTTTTGAAAATAACAAAAGTTGTTTCACTAAAACTACTGTATCTTGTAAACTAATGGTCGGAATGTTATAAAATTTTGATACTTATAGTTTGAAGGTTAGTACTATCCAAAAATCATGCTATCTATAGGTCAGAACGGAAACTTATGTAGTGTAATGTGTCTATAATATCACCACAACGTTGCAAAAAGTTTATTGAACTACATGATTATTAAGAGAGAAGTTAGACTGAATTAATCTAGAAGAAAGTTGTTGTCTTATTCATCAATATTTTTTACCAAATCCTCAAAGAATCCAAATATTTTAAAATCAACAGGCAATTCATGTAAAAAAAAAGTACATTCGGTTTGCTAGTTGTTTCAGCCATGAAGTAAAGGTAAAGAGTATTTTAAAATGTAAGTTTTCTCTTGGTCTTAAACACAATCTATAACGTTCCACCTTATTATTTGATCATCCTTTTTATTCTTCATTTATAGGCATTTTTAAAAAATTACTACCAACAGGCTCACATAAGGATTATTTCCTATTTTTTATTCCTAGTAATACATTTTTGAATGCTAAGGAGAGTCTAATTAAATGAAATCAGGTGTAAATCTAAGTTTTTAGTGGTTGGATTCAGCAGGGATCTGGACTTTCAATTTAAATTGTAAACATGAACATAGACATATTAATATCATATATAAAGGTACTCTGGATGCCATGAAAATTTCAATCAATTTATGCGCAGGCCCAGTTTATTGCTCCTGTGTATCAAAAAATCACATGCACAGGTATACCAACAATGCCTAAATATGTCTAAATGTAAAAAATAACATTCATCAGTAATTTTTCGGTTTTAAAAATATAACAAATAAAAAAAGTATCATATTTAGTGGATGAATAAAGAGTAGTTTATTTGGGAGTGGATATATTAAACTTTTTTGATTCAAGTGACAAAGTATCTTTATTTTGGTGGAATTGCTCATATTTTGTCTTAATTAAGTACTGATACAATGTAATTTACCTTGAATCAACTGCAATAAAAATACAGATAAGATACTATGGAACATATTACCAGGTATTATGATGAATAGGTTTTACAGTTATGAGTATTTGCATTAAAAATAGAAAAAATATATAAAACATTATGTGTTCAAAGCACTAAAAGCGTGGCTTTTTTAGTTAATGTTCTTCTGCAGAATTAAAAGTCGGTCTAGTTTATTCCCACAGCATAAGATATTAAAAGTTAAGCGAGGTGCACACTTGACGAATTGCGCAAACTATTATTTTTGTTTTCTATGGTTTCTGGCTTTACAAACTAGTGTTTTGGCCAAGGAGTAAATTAATTATGGTTTAAAAAAATTAAAATTGAGACAGAAAAGGAATATATACACAATGACATAAAAAGCTTCTCGCTCTAAGGTCGCAAACTATCAATAGTTGCCATTTTTGGTACAAACTCGGTGTCTGATGTCCTTGTACTCGAGCGGCGGAAAAATATATAAGAAATGTCGTTTGCGATTCCGGTGTGTGGCACCTACTAGTGGCTAGCGCGAGTTGCCTGACTGAATTGCCTAAAAATTTACAGTACACAGGGACACAAATATAATTTTTATATTGTACAAAATTAAACTTTTGATAAGAAAACACAATAAATTTAGGAACAAAATATTCTTAATTTACCTAAATAATATCTTTCTGCAAACCAATTAATATAAAAAAGAATATTTGCCTTAGGCTATTCCATGGGTGGTTCAAATATAGCTGTAGTTAAGTAGAGGAGTATGGTCCAATATGTCTTAAACAGTTATTTGCAAAAGCTACAGGACAATCATAGTATTGCAGTTAAGAGGAAGAAAATGGGCCGAAGGTTAACATTTAAATATAGCAGAAACCTTAAGAATGTGACAAAAATATTAGTTCTGAGTGCTAAAACAAGAACTGTCCCATTTATCTAATAAGAACTAGTACTAGGTATTTTTTATAATACTTTTAAGCAGACACTCTGTGCAGAGGTATTTGTCAAATTTTAAACGTTTTATATCTATATTATTAGTCTATGAAAGAAATTAGTACCTATATTATTCATTTATATATTTAACCATGAAACTAAAATGACCAGAAATTTTGATATAAATTTGCTTAATTTGTTAATAATGCATATTAAGGCATTCTAATAAATGTAACTGAACTAACAATGCGAAGTAGTAGATATGTTGGACTTCAATTGTCTTTATTTTTTTTTGAATATCACGACGTTTCGGCTAGTAGTTATCTCTAGCTGTTTTGAAGTGAACGTAAACTGAACTGAAACTGAACTAACAATATACAGTTTTATAAAACAATAATGAAAGTTATGTATACAGTAAAACAGAAACTGTATTTGCAAATCAATTTTGAATTTTTTTCGACATCTAACTTTTAATGCATTCTCAAATATCAAATAGTGCCAAGTAAAATGCCACAAAATAAATATTTCATAAGTGATACAAAAAAAAAATTTAAACTGAGTCTCAAATGTAAAATTTCAACATCCACTGACACTAATTTACGTTTACTTTTAGAGTTTGCCGCCAGAGCTATTGAAGGAAAAAACTAAAATTTATGTTGTATATAAAGATTGCAAAAATGCGTTTGACAAGGTCAACCACATTATTGCTGTTTAATAGGTTGGTCATTGCTTATCAGAACACACATAGTTTTTTTAGATTGTATTTAACATATAGAGAGTAGGAGGTGAGAATTAGCAAATGTTTTTAAATAATTTAGCACGTTTTGTTCCTCACGGCAGTTCTGATCAGAGCCCAATTCACACGCCCTCTTGTTTACATATTTTAAATTATTGAAAATTTGGCTATTTACAAAACAAAACAAGAAATTCAAATCTCAATAATCTAAAAATTTCTCAGGTTATCTTTCATCAGAAAACATATTCTAAATGAATATCATTAGTGGAGTGATACTGGGATTGATTCAGATATAAACTCTTGTTTGTTTTCCACAAAACACAATAGTTAACAAAACCATATGTACATCAGGAACAAAGCAAATCTTTGGGCCGTTTTATTTATATTTAAAGAAATATTTCTTCTATTATGCAACTTGCAGTTCTTTTTTCTTATTTTTAACTCTTACGGCGGTGGTTGTAAGGTGTCTCCAATAAATAATTAAATAACACTCTGTCACAAATTTACCATTGTTTTGTCTCTTTTCATTTTGTTATTATTATATCTTTGAAAGATGTTATCTTGTTAACTTTGCTGATGATACAAATATCTTAACCATCGGCATCTCATTGGCAGATCTCATGAAAATTACTGATGAACAAATATATCAAGGCTAAAAAATGGTTTAGGGAGAACAAATTAATATTGAACACTGAAAAGACCGATCACCTTTGTTTTTCAACAAAGCAAAACCTCAGACACTTCCTGAGTCAGTTGAATTTGGGACTGAGAACATCACACTAGAGGAAGATACAAAATTCCTTGAAATCCATGTTAATCCTAATCTAGATTGGACAAAACATATATCAGAGGTATGCAATAAGATAAACACAGCTTCATACTCCTTACGAGTAATATCAAAATATGTGACCAAGAAAAACTTAAAAATTGTATTTTTTGCAAATGTATATTCAACTCTTCGCTATGGAGTGATGTTCTGGGGTAGAAGCAGTGCATCAGAAAGGGTTTTTAAAAGTCAGAAAAGAGCAGTTCGTATACTTTCTGGCACTGGTTACTTGGATGTCTGCAGGAGAAAATTTAAAACCTTAAGTATCTTAACTTTAGCAACAATTTTTCTGTATCTCTTTAAAAACAAGAACAAGTTTAAGAAGCATTAAATTTAACACTGCTTTGCCACTAGATATATAGGATATACAGGATACAGCAATGACTTAGTGTGGCAGAAAAAGAACCTGGTTTCTTGGCAATTAAATTTTTTAATGCTCTACCAATCAGGGTAGAGTTAGATGAGGATTTCAAAAGTTTTAAGAAAACTGTTTTTGATTTATTGGTTTATATACGCCATTCATTCAAGTTTATTATGGTGGGTTAGTCTATGTTATGGCCTTGTACAAAGTCATGTAACAAATGGTCTCATATTCTGCCTGGTACGGCAAAAAAAGATTCTATGTGTAAGGTTTAACAATGCACATAGGAAATAATCCTACTGCATTATGTTTACCACTAACAAAATTCTCATTTACATTAAGGAACATATAGGTGAAGGAAATCCATCAGCCTTATTCTAGATTAGGCCTCTTGGTATTGTCTTACATATCAGGGTATTAACTGAACTTTATCCTGCATTGAAGATTTGCATGCTGAAAAACTTTAGTAAATTGTTGATGGGGTTTTTACTTTGAAGAGTATACTATTTACTTCAAGAATTCTTTGACAATCTTATATCAAATTGCTGAAGTTCTGTAAATTTTTTTTCAACTTCGTCTTGATTCAATTATCGATAGTAACAAAGCAACTACACTTTAAAAAAGAATTAAGTTTAAGTAAGTAACAACAATGCATTCAGTATTTATTTTCTTACTAGACAGTGTGAGATAGTTTCTCACAAGGTTTTAAATTCAAAACTCTAAATATTGGCAATAAGAAATACACAACTCTGTGTTTATATTTTATACATTAAATAATATTAGCTATAGATAATATAATAATATATACTCATAAATGTTTTTACAATGATTTGTTTCATAAACTACCTTTAAACTGATAATTTCAATCTCCTTTCAAACTAAAGCAGTTTAAATCTTATGTGTAAATCTTGTATCCCATTTAACAAACAAAAACTTTTAATAGTAAATATGGCATTAACTTTTACTCAAAGTTAAATCTAACCAATCAGAGCTGTTTTATGCAGCTTTGAGACTAAATAAGTGTAGGACCAAAACTACTTAAATAAATCTTAAAATACTATAAACTTGATTTAAAACTTTCAAACCAACTTGAAGAGGGTGGATTTCAGATAATTTTTACTGGACCAGTGGAATTTAAGTTGGCTTACAAACGTCAACATAAACAGTCACATTAATTTTAGCAGTCTTTCACCATTAAATGTTGCAGATTAATAATATAACCAAACAAATATAGCCTTGAGATCTTCAGTAGCTGAAAGCATTATTATAGTTTATTATAATATTATGTCTCACTCAATCTTCTAATAAGTGTCTCATTGTGTAAAAAGTATAAGCAAATTGCCAAACAAAAATGTTTAAAAAATAAACTGTTAGAAAAATTTTGCAACTCGTTTCTCCCGACTTGCTGGATAGCACACATTATAATTTTGGTAAAGAAAATGGTTGGGCTCTTTTTAGTATGTTCCCAGTGCCTACTGTTTGTAAGACCACAAATAAACAGTACTTGTGCACTGACATTCTATTTCTATTATTTACTGATATATTGCATCTAAAAGTATTTCTTTAATTCAGTAAGTTTGGTGACACAATTTATTACTCATTACAAATAAAACATCACCAGTCATAATAAAAATATGCTGATATATATAAAAAAATTTCTAAATTACATAATTTAGTTATAAGAGATGTAAAAAAAAAAGATACATTTAAAACACACAGTTTAAAATGATGGTCTTGTCATATTAGCACTAGTTAAAATTTGTCACATGGATACAACTCATTTGCAGTAGAGAAACTCTGAATCAGGCAAATACACTTTTTGTAGGAGTAAATATCTTGTGATTAAACTGAAATTACATGATATAGTGTTGAACCAGATAAGGAAAGTAGTATCTGATTAGATATTTTAATTTAAAACCAAGTAGTTACATGGAAATGAAAGTTACAAAAATTTGCCTGTTTATAATATGACTCTGAAATTTTAAACTAGTAATGCAGCAGTAAGAGGAAACACATTTTAAAGCGGCTTTTCTTAAAAAAATGTTTAGAAAGCAATAATAATTAATTTATATTAAACACATTTGCACCCATAAAATTTTTTATTTATTGCGATTATTATTTTAAACTCATTCAGTTATCTAAGCAAGTGTAATATAGGAAAATAAATCCATAAAAAAGATCTAACTAGCAAACAACTGCATATTCTCAAAAATAAACTGAAAACCAAGCATTAAAACATTAATTATTATGGTTATTTTGCTTGAGAGCAATCATCACTTGAATACAATGTGTAATATAACAATTTCAATAGCTTGCAGACTAAAAATAATAGGGTTGTGTTATGACCCTTATTTTATTACCAATTACATGGACTTCATTACAGATATTAAAAATTCTATGAAATAGTAGACCAGATACCAACATCAACTGTAGTTGTAAGCTTGTCGTAAACTCAAGCACTGATAGATAGAAGAAATAAACTTTACTTACCATTTCTAGAGACATCTAACTCAACTAAATGTTCAAAATTTTGAATATCAGGAGGTAGTCTATGTATTTCATTATCACTTAATCCTAGCTTCCGTAGTCTCTGAAGACGAAAGAAATTCTGGAAAACATCAAAAACATTAACTTATGATCAGTATCAAAGAAGAACGGAGCATATACCTTTGGAAGATCTCTGATATGGTTGGCGTCTAGTAAAAGTTCTTCTAAACTTCTCGAATAACGTAAAATATCCTCCGGAACATTAGGAAGAGAGCAATGTCTCTTATCAACATACTCAACTTGCCTGTTACAGCCCTTAAATATTGGTATACAGCGAAACATTGCGGCTAGCTTTTATTCAAGCACATATTTAAAAATCAAACAATAAAATATATTCACTAAATCGGTCACTTTAATAAAAATATTAAAAAAAACACGAAAAACTTTTGCTTTATTTCGTACAGTCACCAATCTAGCACCACTCAGACACCACTCCCGCTAAACTGTAAAAGCAAATTCCCTAAAAAAATAATTCTTGTCAAAATACAGAGGGGCCAACATTACAAATGGAAAATAGGTGCGTCATTAAAATCTAGTGCCCTGCAGATGGCACTACTTCGTGATAAATTATCTCAGTAGCGGGGTCTAAATAGAGGGATATTGCAATAGTAAATAGCACCAAAAAACGTTAACGGGTAAAATTGAGACTATTAAATAAAAAGAAAAACCTTAAAATTTAAATTATTATGTTTTTATTTTAAATAATGGTATTTAATTCTGTTTTCAATTCGAGTAACTGAAATCATTTCAGGTTAGTATTACATGTTATGACTAGAATATGTAAGCTCTATTTAGGTGAAGTAAAATCTTCGAGCATGTACCACTAGAGACAGCATTCAGCGTTCCGCGCGCGTTATACGACGGAAAGAGAAAACGGGAAAACAGCAGTAAATGCTATCTCTTCTGTTTTGAATACGATTGGACGATGCGCAAGGTGCGCGCTTTCAAAGTTTGGAGGTAAAGAGGGTAAACAAAAACTAAACGTTTCAAGCAATAGAGATAGCAAGTACTACTATTCTATCTGTCTCTTTCTTTCTTCTGTGAATAGTTCTCGAAGCATTCAACCCTTCTTGCAGTAGTTTATGCGCAAAGAGTAAAATGGTTTAATTTGATCTAAAATGTTAAAGTAAATGTATTCAAATAAAAAGAATAAAGTTGTATGTCAAATATAAATTTTACTCATTTGCACAAGGGTACTAACGTTTGAATTAGCTTTAATGGTAATTTCTACAACTTAAGATTGAGTCTGAAATTTAAGTTACATTAATTTTCCAAGTGAATCTCGATATGAGATTCAATCCTAAATTGAAAAAGTGATTACAAGTCGAATTCAAATGTATGTGTGTATGGAAAAAAACATTCTATGCTAGATTCGCAAATTTGATCTGCACATGGTATCTGGAGAAAGATGAAACTGTAGATCATGTCCTCAGAGTGTGGTCCAGCACGCAACGGACTGAGGCAGATAGCCTGCACCAATCCCTAATCCGCCATACTCGGTAATTGTGTTTTACGTAGTGATTTCCGTTACCTTCGATGTAATTGTGTCGTGTAGTGTGTTGAGTAAGAGATCTTGTTACTATTAACAATAAATCCCCTCTCTGAACAGAGTCCTTAATATATTATCCCAATGACTAACCGTATTCTCGATCGGTACCGTGTCAGCAAGCAGACAAGATATTTTAGAAAAACGATTTGTCGGCGGCAAGTCTACAACCAATATCTTTTGACCCGATTCGACTCGAATGTTGGCGCCCTTGCTATTTTCCTACAAGGATTTTATCCTTTATAACATCCAATAAGTTAATTATTGGTATCTAATGAAATATACTTAATCGATTATTTGTAAAACAAAGATGTATCCAACCGGGTGAAAATTATGTCTTTCAAAAGTGATTTTTACGTACATATGTGTATATAAAAAAAACAGCTAATTTTCGCACTTTCGTGTCTCCTAAGTATATAACCTAAAAACAACGTCAGTAACGTCGCCACTGCTCTACTATAAAGTTACTATAGATCATTTGGCTTATATTTTTCAAGGATCAAAATAAAGTGAAGTAACAACAACAAATGATTTTTATGTATACATTCAGTTACAATTTTGTTGAAATAATAATGATTACAAGTAATAGAAGTGATAAAATTGAAAGTGACGTTGCTTCATAAGAGGGCTATTCTTTGAGCCATTATCACGTTCAGTTCTATCCCTTGAAATAATTATGATAACTTCGACCTAATGGCAAGTAAATGCATATTCAAAAAACATGAAGTTATCAGTTTCACTTTTTTCATTTTGACCATTTGATAATTACTCTAAAGAATACAACCAAGATAATGATTTAAACGCAAATGAACTACTTAGTATTTGGCAACAAGGCAAAAGTGACAGTTGCTGTCAATCTGACGTTTGTTTTGGTTTCTTGGGCGGATACAATTTTTGTGTAGAATTATACAAACGAATAAGTGAAGATTATAATTAGTAATATATATATGGTAGTAATCTTTAATGTAATGTTGATGAATTAAAACTCACAGCTGACTATTTCTGTTTCTGCTAGTTGTTGCTTATATTGTTATGGAGAACAAGTCTCTCATGTAAACATTTAGAGCCAAGATCCTTCAGAATCCACTGACTCAAACATATTTAAAGAAAATGATAAATTAAGTGTTAAAACTGTCACTAAAAAGGAGACGAAATGAGCCAAGCCAGTAACTATTTATCAGATCAAGACAGTATGTTAGAATCAGACACCTCTTCAATAAGTACTCTAGAGCATGGAAAACAAAAGAAATTTAGTTCTGGTTCTATTAGCGGTGATATGTCGAGACCAAAAGTCGTCACTGTTAAACATCCAGAATCAAATAAGTTAAAGCCTACAGCAAAGAAAAATAAACAACCTATTCAGGCTGATTTAGATGTAACAAAGGAATTTATAAGATGCAAAGAAGAATGTTTAAAAAGGCTAGATTTAAGTAAGTCAAATATAACTCAACTGCCACAAACTATCAGAGATTTGAATCATTTATTAGAGCTGTATTTGTATGGGAATAAATTAGTACAGTTGCCTGCTGAAGTCGGTTGCTTAACGAGTTTACAAATGTTAGCATTAAGTGAAAATTCTTTAACAAGTCTACCAGATTCTTTGGAAAATCTTAAAAATTTAAAGGTGCTTGATTTAAGGCATAATAAATTAAATGATATACCAGATGTTGTGTATAAATTGACGTCTTTGACCACACTATACCTTAGATTTAATAGAATTAGGTATGTTGGTGACGAAATAAACAGCTTAACAGCACTAACAATGCTTAGTTTAAGAGAAAATAAAATTAAAGAATTACCTGCTGGAATAGGTTGTTTAGTTAACCTGTTAACTTTTGATGTATCCCATAATCATCTTGAACATCTTCCAGAAGAAATTGGTAATTGTGTTAATCTTTCTACTCTAGATCTGCAACACAATGAACTACTTGATATTCCTGAATCAATTGGTAATCTTCAGCAATTGAACAGATTAGGATTAAGGTATAATAGGCTTGCTCATATACCGGCAAGTCTAAGTCAGTGTCACGAAATGGATGAGTTCAACTTAGAAGGCAACGCCATATCACAGCTTCCTGATGGGCTCTTGTCAAGTTTAAGCAAACTAAGAAGTATTACTCTTTCAAGGAATAACTTTTCTGCATTTCCTTCTGGAGGTCCATCACAGTTTACTGATGTAGACTCTGTTAATTTGGAGCACAATCAAATTGATAAAATTCCTTATGGAATTTTTTCAAGAGCTAAACATTTAACAAAATTAAATATGAAAGAAAACCAGTTGACATCTCTTCCACTGGATGTGGGAACATGGGTTAATATGGTCGAATTAAATTTGGGTACAAATCAGCTAACAAAATTGCCAGATGATATTCAATGCCTGCAAGCTCTAGAAGTATTGGTTCTTTCAAACAATCTTCTCAAAAGAATACCTCCAAGTATTGGAAATTTAAGGAAGCTAAGGGTATTAGATTTAGAAGAAAATCGTCTTGAACAACTTCCAAATGAAATTGGTTATCTTAGAGAACTTCAAAGACTAATTGTTCAGTCTAATCAACTGACACAATTACCACGTGCAATTGGTCACCTTACCAACTTAATTTTTCTAAGTGTTGGTGAAAATAACTTGGGCTATCTTCCAGAAGAAATAGGCACTTTAGAAAATTTAGAATCCCTGTATGTCAATGACAATCCTACTCTTCACAATCTTCCATTTGAATTGGCCCTGTGTTCCAACCTTCAAATAATGAGCATTGAAAATTGTCCACTGTCTCAGATTCCAGCAGAAATTGTGGCTGGTGGACCATCATTGGTGATACAGTACTTGAAAATGCAGGGTCCCTACCGAGCTATGTGATCTACGTAAGTGACAAATTGTTTATGTGATATGGTATAAACTTGTCTGTAAATTTCATACTTGTATCAAAAAACATAGATAGGTATTTTATGTAATTTTTGATATATAAACTTGGAAGCTAATACCTACCTATGTATATAATTGTTATTTTCTAGGGTGGGATTTCATTATGATATGTTTAAAATTCATTAAGAATTTTGAAATGTGACAAAGTTTGTTAGCAAATAATGAAGCTTATTTGAAATGACAGGTACCGACCTACCTATTTTGGATATTATGTATTTGTCTAAGTGAGTTCTAATTCTTAGGAACTAGGTAATTAAAGTCATGATTTCTATGGTACTTTTTGGTAAGAATTTGAAAATTTCATACAATTTTGAATTGGGTGCAAGAATTTTAGGTATCTGATAACAGTTATTGGTTTCTATAAAATAGCTAAATAACTCTCTTAGTAATGCCTAGGTAATGTAATTTTTTTTTAAGTGCCATTTTACAGTATTTTTTATATAATTATAAAAAGAAAAACTATTATTTTACCTTTATTTATATGATGAGCATGTATTCGGTATGTACCCTAAAGTATCTAAGAAAATTATGAACTTTATATACCTATCAATCTATATACTGCCACTTATAAAGTGTTTCCTATTCAAGTTACGACTTTTTATTAGTGCACGCCAGTATTTTTATCATTATTAACCATTTTGGTTTCAGGTTTATATAGTGCTTGTAAACCCATAAAATTATGTAGTAAAATTTGTTACATACCCTAGCTACCTAATTCATGTAAAACATTAGAACCCATGTTTACCTGGATGAAAACAAAGTTATACTTATCAACTATATTTTTGAATTGGAATTAAAAGATTTGTGCAAATATAATATCCCACTTGATTCATTAAATAATAAATAAACATGGTTAAAAAAATTTTGAACAATATGATCTTGACGATTTTGAAGGAAAGACTAATATTGCAAAGGAGTTTTCTAAAATCACTTTTTACAATAATCATTTGTATGTAGTAATGTAGTGTTATCATATTACCTGTTTTATGTATCAAAAAATCATTTTAGTTGTCTGTATTCATTATCTAAGTTTGAGGTTATTTTGATTATTTCTGACTAAAATTTTTAGCACCTTTTCTGAGTTGATTGAGATAGTGTTATTTTTAAAAACTTGACATGGGGTATCTTTTTTAATAGCTGTGTTAAATTTATACTCTTTTAAGTCGAGTTTTACAGAATGATCCACTGAAGAAACATATGTTAAAATGTGTTCTCTACTGTTATCAGCATTAAAAAATAAAATTTTCCCCGCATTTTATTTGACTGAATATGACAGACTCTCATTACTCTAGACAAAACATTAATGGTAAAAATCTTCCATTGGAATACTTACTTGTGTGTGAACTACTAGTAGTATCGTTTAAAATGTTGAATTTACCTATACTCGGGGATCTTAAATCAAAATCCTTAAAATGCATTTAACCTACATTTGGTAACATTGATTTGCATAAATAACTAAAAGCCACATTGCTAAAGTTTTTCATGATTTTAACACACCTGAGTATATTTATTTGTTTTTGAAATACAGGAATCTCTTGTGCGTTACAATTTTTAAATGTTTACATTCTTGAAAATTCAGTTATCTCGATCTTTCAGTGCCTTTATTAAAACAGTACAAGAATAAATTTGTTTGTAGTTATTACTTTTGTTTAACAAACCAATTTTTCACTTTGAGTTAAATTTTAGCCAGATTTTTTTTGATAATTATATATTTCACTGAAGTTTGAAATTTAAGTTAATTAAGTTAATTATATAATATAGCGTTACATGCAGTGTTTATATACGAGGGCGAATCAAATATTTACCGGACTTTCCTTTTTAACGCTCCCTAGATGAAGTGAGTAACGTGACATCTTGATTTATGTTGGGTGGGGGTGTAAAGTGGAGAGGAGTAAACCGGTTCAGCTCACCAGAGAAGATTGGGTGTTAGTAGCATCATGTCTGAGCAAGAGGTGCACATGTCTGTTGAGCAACGCATTATTATTAAATTTTTGTCGCGGGAGGGCGTAGCACCTGCCAAAATTTTGCATCGACTAACTGCACGCCGACAAGCACCAGTGAGACGAATATTCTTGCGATACGTAAGATGATTGAAGGAGACTGCCGCCTTACAATATGGGAAATTGCTGCACAAGTCGCAATATCGTATGGGAGTACCCAATCAATCATTTCAGATGATATGGGTAACCGAAAACTGTCGGCAAGATGGGTTCCTCGCTTCTTGACGGAAGATCAGAAAGCAAACCGTCTTGCTGTGTGTGAAAGACTTTTGGCACGATATCAAACAGAGGGGATGATTTCTTGAGGCACATTGTCACCTGTGATGAGACGTGGGTGAATCATTACACCCCGGAGTCTAAGCAGGCAAGCATTACGTGACGAAAACCTGGAGAAGCAGCACTGCGGAAAGCCAAGACCCGTCTTTCTGCTGGGGAAGTTCCTGTAACAATTTTTTGGGATTGCAGAGGTATATTGCTCGGTGATTTTTGCCATGAACGGCATACGGTTAATGCTGCGTACTACTGCCAACTGCTTGATGAACTGAAACTGGCCTATCCACGAAAAAGGCGAGACGTGTCTATTCGAAATGCGATTCTGCTCCATGACAACGTTCGGCCACATACCGCTGCATTAACCCAAGAAAAATCGGACAAAATTCATTGGAAAACACTGAAACATCCGCCCTACAGTCCCGATCTGTCGCCGTGTGACTACCATATGTTGGGGCCATTCAAAGAACTGGAAGGTCATCACTTTGACGACGAAGAAGGTGGAGAAATGTTAGTGCGCAATTGGTTACAGACGCGACCAGATTCATTCTTTGATGACGGAATTAAAACACTTCCGATTCGGTGGAAAAAATGTTTGAATAAAAGAGGAGATTATGTAAGTAAATAAAATTTATTTTGAATTTTGAAACGATTCTTAGAAATCAAAGATTGCTTGGAATGGAACACCTAAGATATTTAATCCAAGGCGTAGTATATTTAAAAATTTACATATTAAATGGACCAAAATTGAATGCTTTAGAAATGTCAAAAATGACAGAAATTTTTAGAACACTACAAATGTTCTAAATTAATTTTGAAATAGTTGCAATGCTTGTTTTTTTTTTCTGTAAAATCAGTCCTGGGATACAATGAATTTTTTTTTAAACCTACGAGTAATAAAATATTTATTATTTTTTCTAAAATTGTGAATAAAAGGGAGTTTTTGTATTTTTTTTTGCACCAAAATTTATGTGAAACATATTAAAGATCTATGCCATCAACATCGTACAGAATACAAAATTGTTATGAAAGGTTGATTTAATCATTGAAAGTGATTAAATTTTTGTAAAACTAAACGAGAACATATTTTAAATGAGTTGGACAGTATAAGTTAACTGAGGTGGATGTTCCTCCTACATATGACACACAATGGTGGATGTTCTTCCTACATATGACACACAATGGTGGACTATTAACTAAAAAAAGAATTTTAATTTTTGGATTTATTGCAAAATTTTGACAAACGAATTTGTAACATGTATATATATATATATACATATATATATATATATATATATATATATATATATATATATATATATATATATATATATATATATATATATATATATATATATATATATATATATATATATATATATATATATATATATATATATATATATATATATATATGGTTCTCGGGCACCTCGCGCACGCACCGAGTCCCTCTCAGGACTGTAAGGCAGCTGACGTTTCGGTGAAATCTCATTCACCATTTTTACTCACACACACACACATTCACCTCCTACGTTAAAAACTCGCAACATTTTTGCGAAATAATCGAAAACATACTTTTACAAGAAAAAGAATGTAGTTAGTTTTGACGTAACATCACTTTTCACACAAATACCAATTAAAGAGGCTTTTTCTGTAATAGAAAACAAATACAATCTACCAAAATATATCATCGAATTAGCTAGACACTGTCTTGATAACACCTATTTTACTTATGAAGGCCGACAATATACACAAGTCGGGGGAGCCCCGATGGGAACGCCGCTATCTCCTGCACTCGCTAACTTATTTATGGAAGACTTTGAATCAAAAGCTTTGGAGACCTCTTCACACAAACCAAAACTGTGGCTACGTTACGTAGATGACACATTCGTTATCTGGCAACATGGGGAAGAAAATCTCAAAAGTTTCCTGGAACACATAAACAGTATACATCCCAAAATTAAATTCACCATGGAGACAGAACAGGAAAGAGAACTACCGTTTCTGGATATCCTACTGAAAAGAAAAGAGGATGGCTTGCTTTCGCACACTGTCTACAGAAAGCCCACTCACACCAACAGGTACCTCAACGCCGATTCACATCGCCCAATTATTTGCAGTAGTGAAATCACTTGCGTTTCGATCGCAGTCCCTTACAGATCCAGAAAATTATCACAAAGAGATGAACATACTGCAAGACGCCTTAACAAAGAACAGTTATAAAAAAGAACATATAGACAAGGCTCTAAAAAACAAACATTTGGCCCCAAAAAATCTCGAAAACCAAGAGAATAGCTCCAAAGCTTTTGTTCCTTATGTAAGAGGCACCACAGACAAGATCACAAGAATTCTCAGGAGACACAATAGTGAAACCATTTTCACCACAGACCGTTAAGTAAAAGATCTCTTGCCAACACCTAAAGAAAGAATCCCTCTAGAAAACCAGGGAGTGTACGAAATTCCATGCGGAGAATGCAGCTCATCTTACGTAGGCCAAACCAACCGTAAAATAAGCGCCAGAAGAGACGAACGTATGAACGCTGTCAAGCAAAAAACAACTTCTGCTCTGGCCCAACACTGGTTAAACACAGGACATAAGATAAATTTCTCGGGAACAAAAATGCTGTCGAGATATGAAAAACTGTCCACAAGAGTTATAAGGGAAGCCATTGAAATTGCAAAGAGGTCCAACAACTTAAATAGAAGAGATGATAGCCAACGTGTGCCTAATACTTGGAAAAATCTGCTTACAAAACATCAACCAGTACCACTTAGTAACGAAACAGATTACAACTCGGCAACGCAACCACAAACACTGGCAACAGGGCTGATGACGCGCAGCAAGTCTCACAATTTGATGGGCCGGAACCATTCGGAAAAAGAACGCGTCCGACGCGCACACGGTTCCGACAGCACCGGAGTCGCAGGCGTCAGTTCGCTCGTAGACGCCATACAGTGAGCTTTGAAATGGTGAATGAGATTTCACCGAAGCGTCAGCCGCCTTACAGTCCTGAGAGGGACTCGGCGCGTGTGCGAGGTGCCCGAGAACCTTCGATTACACATCACACCCGTGAGAATATCCGCCATAACATATATATGTATATATATATATATATATATATATATATATATATATATATATATATATATATATATATATATATATATATATATATATATATATATATATATATATGATTCTACTGGAATATGTATAACTCACCTTCCAGAATTGCGGAGGTTAATGAGTAAGTCCACATCTAGTGATAATCTGACAGATCATGAAACCATGTAATAGAAATTTACTTTCGACACTATATTGCAACTGAATATGTTTCAATGTGATAAAAAACAAACTACTGCTAAACTAATAAATGTAATAGCACACGACAGAATGATACTGGAAATACCTTGACTAGCAATTTTTCCCCAAGTACCCCTGATATTAAAAATATTTGTTTGTGTGGCAGAATTTATCGTTTTTTTTTTTCATTTAGTTACCAGGCAGTCTTAGAAGATAATATTAATAAAACAGAGCGTAATACTTATTAATATAATTTACCGCCTTATCGTACCAGTGGATTTTCCCTTATCCTGAATAATATTGATAAGGTATATTTAAGGATACTATTCTATTAATACATATTGATTTAAAACTATACATAATTAAAGAAAAACAATTTCTACTTGGCCTGATTTACTTTCAGTTCTTTCAATAGTCATATTTAAAGCATATATCATATTTTGGGTAATATTCATGTTTGAAAGTTGTACAGAACTATAGGAAAAAATAAATCATCTAAGAAAATAACTTTAAATCTTAATTCACAAATGATTTTTGTTTGATACTGCAGTGCTCATCTTAAAATATCATTTCCAGAATAATGTGGTTAAGGAGCTATTAAAATAGCTGTGTTATATGACGAGTTTGTGAACACAGACAAAAAAGGTATTAAAGGATGCAATGGTTCCATTGTTAACACCATGACCATTAAATTTCAAAATAGTGAGTTATCGTGTGTGGCTTTTCACGCATATTATGTTATGATTAGTTTTTCTAATAATAAAATACTATTTTCTAATCATAGAATCGTTAGTCAGTTTGTTAATTTGCAATTCCAAACATCCCAGATTTTTTTTATTTCATTACTAAGAAAATATAATGCAGTAAAAACATGTACCCAGTTTTTAGCTCCCGAGTGAAAAAAGTGGCAGTATGTAGTATGTAAGTAACTAAGTATTTTGCAACTTTACTGATAGGAATCACAAATTGAGTTTGTATTTTTGTCAAACAATTAATTATACATTCAGTACCTGATAGTAAATATAGAGGTACTGTTACGAAACATCGTTTTAATAGGTCACATTTGTAGCGACAATTATAAGGGATTGTGCAATATTGTGATGTATATATGGATCTATTTTAGAAATATTGATAAATTGAAAATTTTGGATATAGTATCCATTTATCAGAGGACAAACCTAGGAACTAACATTATAGTAGTATCTAAAAAAAAACAAAAACTCGAGTTTGTTGAATCGTCTTTGTTTTTTAAATACTTACGTCTTTTGATTTATTAGAATATTTTTTGGCTGTGAAAAAATTCTATCTAAAATTATAAAATATTGGTATTTCCTTCTGTCATACCACTAAATTTAAACAAGTTTGACCATTGTTGATGGTCGGTGGAGACGGACGTTTTTTTATGTTTGACAGACACAAATATTTTTATTTAATTTTGCTCTCAGCTTAATTGTTTACTGTGATTTTTTTGAGTATTTTTAAGTTTAAAAAATGTTTACAAATTAGGAATTCATAATTAATTTCGACTAAAAGAGGATTTAAAAAGTCATACAAACATTGTAACAGTAAATATCTTTGTATTATAGTCAGTTGAAACATATAATGCATTTATTTATTTGTTATTTTCACTCGTCACATTGTATATGAAAATATATTATAAAATCGCCAAAATAAAGAAAAAATAAAATTGAATATTTATTAAATACAATTAATAAACTGATGAAACATTACTTGATCAAAGGCCACTCAACTTTTGAGTCTTTGCTACACTCTGTAATACCAAAATTATTTCGATGTTTTACAGTGTTTTGTGCCAAATCCACAAATTTTATATCAACACGACTAGTTGTAAAAAGTCGTAATTGTAGACGAAATGTGACTTATTGAAATGATCTATCTTTTGACTCCAAGCATACCCTGTATGTATCAATCACATACTTCTTAAATCTGTAATCAAGGTACTTTAAGTAAACAATTTTAAAACATAAATGTACCTTCATGTTTATTAGTACTACATTTTATTATAATATTAAATGTATTGTAAAGTAGGTGTAATGAAGTAACCAAAGGCTCGAAAGTGACATGCCGAAATTTAGCGACGTAGCCAGAATTTTTGTTCTAGGTAATTCTCAGTGTTTTCCAAAAACTCCATCCTAACACGTAATGCGTGAAAAAAATTAGGTTTATTTTATATTTTGCTAAAATACGTTTTTACTTGGGGTGCCCTTTTCCCTGGCCACGTCACTGGATATATTCGTTTGTTGAGCCAATACGCACAAGTAAATTTAATGTAATTGTAAGATAATATTAAAATTTACTCTTTTTATTTGACAATAAATGTATTTTTTTTTAGATAGAATTAGATTACCTAATTTTTTGTGATAATATTTTATTAATTCATAAAGCATAATGATCGCTTAAAAATATATTCAGTATATTAAATTTATGCATGTACAGGGTTTTCCTGAGTATTTTTACATCGGCTTATTATAAAATATATCGAAAAATGGTTAATATAAGATTTTGTTACTTTGCTTGTTATTAGAAAAATAGTAAATTCTGTTCTAGGATCTAAAAGGTGTTTCTGGACGTAAAATAGATTGTGTATTTTGTCACGTTATACGCATGATTTAAAGTGCAATGTAGTAAGTAAGTATTCAAACTACACTACTGTTCCAGTTACAAAAATGAAATTTGTTAATTTTGACATATTTGATAATGTTGTTTTCTTGAGACTCCAAAAAAAACTTGACAACTCTTTTGACTTCATTTTTCGATATGTTTTAAGTTCATACGGTTATTCTGTAAATTTAATAGTCTTTATTATAACAATGTCTTTACTTAAATGACAGTAGTCATTATTATAACTACCGCTTGGTGTATTCGGTACCGTCTGAGACATACTAAGTTTTTTAGCTCAGTAAGATTAAATTAAATTTGACAGAAATTTCACTTACGCTGCCATCAATGTTGTCGTGTCAGTAAAATATTGTCATATATTTGAATCATCTTATTATTCATGGAGAAAGCTTCTCCTATACGAAATATGAGGTTGAACAAATAATATTTTGTCGTTATAATAATGACAGTCATTAAATTTATAGAATAGTCGTGTAAAACCTAAAATCTCGTGCCATACTAAAAAGTCTGCCTCTGTTTTGTAGGGCTTCCTTATTATGTTGGTTGTATTTAAAATTTAATCTTCGATATATGTAAATGTCCAAATTACTGTGTGTTTTATGGTTACCATCAAATAGAAGTTTTTGGGAAAACTTTTATAAATGCGATATTTTAAGACAAATTTGAATGATTGTATGATGTGTGTAAGTAAAATGAAAATAATCGAATAGATTCGTTATCAAATTGAAAGAAAGATTCATCAACTAGCATCTCTGTCTCGGCTTCATTCGAGAGAATAATGTAGCCGGTTTATTTTATAAGTTTTAAATTCGCGCCAGGTTACTACATATGCACGACCGTGTATACTACGCATTGAAGTATTATTTGAACTTTTTTTGTGAGATGGGATTTATCTATAAACGTTCTCATTTATGCTAAATGGAATTTTCATTAGGAATGTAAATAGTATGAATGAATGAATGAAATAGAGTGATGAAATTCGCTCCTCGATGCTTGGGCCTTATTGGACCCATTAGATCCCACCATGACTGCAAGTCATTCGAGGCCGATCGTCTTTACGAATCCAAGCATCTCGTTACCGCACGTTACCTAATTGCTTCTGATGCTGTTGTTGTATCCCCGAAATATCTCTCTTTCAGTCTGTTCAGCGCCGGGCGTTCTCTTAGAGAACATGGTCAACAGTTTTATTTTCTTCCATACACAATCTGTACTCAGATCATCCGCAACGCAAATCCTATAAAGATTGCCTCTCAGGTAAGAATGTCTCGTCAGCAATCCCACCAGTATCCGCACAAAAAGAAATTTTCCAGTAAGTCGCGCTTTAGGTCCACTTATATGTCCTTGGACCATCTCATTCCAGTGGTTTACTGCCAGTATTCAATAAATTTGCTTTCTAGAACAGTTTCAGTTCTCTCTTATCAATAGTAATTGCAACAGGTCGGGGCCGTATGGCTCAGCACGGACCACATCTTTACCAAACGCTCCGCTTCTTCGAGTCTGTGCAGCCGTTCTTTGTTAGGTTGTCAAGTACCTCCCCGCACTCAGACAACAGTCGTACTACATTGGACCCCAGGGCAAATATTGCAGCTCTATGGTCCGATCAGATGTTATTAGTCCTATTCTGTTTTTGTCCCTCTCACAGAGATGGCCACATTGCAGAATAGCACAATCTCTTCTTGAAAGACCGTTACGTGCTGTCCCAAAGAGTAAATCTCCGACTCCCGTGCTTCTTTCGAATACTCCATCTCCGACTCCTTCATCCTGTTGAGATCCGTATGTAAATCACTAGGATCTATTTCTGGGAAGAGTTCGCTCTTCTTTCTAATCCTCTGCTTAGTAAAGTATCTCAAGACAGTGATTTGGTTTCAAAACCGGCGCCATATACTCTGTTTGCATAGGGAGAGATGGGCGTCTTTCCAATTTTTCCACAACGCTCCTCCAGCTACACGGGTAGCCCCCAATTCTTACTGCAAAATGCATTAGGCAACTAAGACGGTAAAATCTTTTTCTATGAATAAGTAGAGATGGGGAGGAGATTCATTAGAATCTCCAACGGCCTAATGGGGGCAGTCCTCATCGCATTCACCACTCCTACACAAGCCATTCTTTGAAAATGTAAATAATATTCATGGGATTTATTTAATAGGTCAATTTCAGCGTTAATAATGAAGTGAAAGTTCCTTTACACATACAATAATGGTTGCATGTAATTAATTTTCAGACGCTCCAGTTTCCCTTTGAAAAGTTTCAAAAACTTTCATGATACTTTTGACCAAGGTAACTTTCCATGAAAAATTTCTTGTCAAATCCTTTATCTGGTTATTTATTTTCTTATTGAAATGTTTTAAATAAATAATTAGAATAATTGTAAATGGATAGTGTATGTTAATTTTTCTGGTGAATGTAACTTTCTGAGACGTTGCTGTTCGATCATTTTCATTAATAAAATATCAAAATAAAGACGTTTTATAATTATGAGATATGTAGGCCTGCTTCCATTTTTCTACTTTAAAAAAATCACAAAAATCAACTACGGGCGATCAAAGTGACAGCATCGAATTGATGGAACCACAGTTTGTTGCTGCGTCGACATAAATTATTTTTTTTTTTGTATATTTTATTGCCTCTTTTATTTTTCAGAATGCCTTTTTTTTTTGGAACTATATAAGGAGATGCAATTAAACTTTTTGGTTCGCATATATAAAAAATTATACTATTAACTTGTTTGGAAATTTTCATGCAATAAAGCATGGCTAGAATATCTACACTCGAAATTTGAGGCATATAACAGTATTTGTGAAGTCTAGTTGCTCTACGTGACTGAAGTAGGAGGAGTAAATTAGTCTTACTGTGGCGGTGAAGCAGTAAGTAAGTAAATATGTATTACTAGATGAACATCCACTTTGTTCTAGTCGCCTCGAAGCGAAAAGAACAGTTCAAATGAACACCTTATAGATAGTTGAAATATTATCGCAAAACTTTAAAACTTGCAAAGCAGATGTTTCAAACTCTTCTATTGAGATGATGAGTCAGCTCTCGCTAGCTCGTCAGCTTTTTCGTTTCCATGTATGCCTTCTTATCCTGGCACCCATTTTAGCACCACTCCGTTGTCCTTTGTCAGAGTTGTAAGTTTACTCTGACATTCCCAGACCAATCTAGATGATACCTTTTGGCCCTTAAGGGCCTTCAGGGCTGCTTGGCTGTCAGAATCAATGTAGATTTGCTTCCCTTTGTAAGCTCTTCTTTTTATCTCATCTGCACATTGTAAAATTCCATATATTTCTGTCTGGAACACTGTTGGGTGTTTCCTCAAGGAAAAAATTAATTCTTTCCTCGGTTGTAATCCATATATTCCAGCTCCGGTATTCTTATTGATTTTTGAACTATCAGTGTACCAGATAGTTGTACCAGAAGATGTTTCTGGTTTTCCTTTTTGACTCTTCATTCGATCTTCTGTTATGACC